>BSBK01012186.1:0-243550 GCA_027943335.1 Chamaecyparis obtusa
TATTTGAATAAAGTTTGATTAAAATAATTGATTAACCCACAAATTAGTTATTTTTAAATTCAAAATCAGTTAAGTTGAAGATAAATCACTTTATTTATTTATTTAATTCATATTAAATTATGAACAATCAAAAAAGAAGTCAATTAGAAATCAATAGTCAAGTTTAAATTTAAACTCAACATTCAATTGTGAGTTGAAAATTGAACTAAACTCTATTTGGAGTTAAAAAGTTGTTTTTTCATGATTTTGCATATTTTTATGGATTAATTAATATTTAATTCTTGTTGACTCAAAAATCAACCTGACTTCATCAAGAGTGATTTATGGCTTTTCTCATGCACCTCCAAACACCTGGATTTCTATAAAATCAAGGCTCAACTCTTCACAAATCATCCCCAGAATCCACAAAATGCATAGAATTTGCATACTTACTTTGGCGAATTGACATCAGAGGAATCATCAAGCTTCTTACGAATTAGCGTTTTGTGAGATCAATCTTGTTTTCAATTCATTCTAGTTTCATATTTCATATCATTGTTAGCTTAATTTTCATATCATAGATCAATTTCATCTATCTTAGAACTCATATAAGATGTTTCATCATAATTGCATAGAAAATACAAAAATATAGATTAATTTGCATTCATTTCATATCTATATTTTGCATTCAAATCCTTCGTTTAGGTGTCATCAATGTCACTGGTCTCGGTCTAATCTGAGAAGATCATACTCGCACCTACTAGAAGACAGTAAATCACCTGGTTAGTTTAAGCTTTCAATTCATTGCATGATTTTGATTTTTGCTAACCTCTAATGTTTTACTGAAGTGTTGTGTCTATAGCTAGGTAAAATTTTCACACAACACATTTCTAGCGCCCATCGTGGGGCAACCCACCTTTACATGTTGGTTTTGATTTTTTTGCGGGAGCTAAAACCCTAAAGTTTCAAAGATTTAATTTTATCTCCCAAATGGCTTGGATTTTTGGTCTGAAATTTTTTTTGGCAAGTTGGAGACATATCAGGGAAGCTTCAATAAAAAATTTAGAATTTTCTAAGATGTTTTGAATTTTTAATAATTTTTTCTTGATTTTTCAAAAAAATTAATATCTGACGCAAATTAGCATATTTTTAAGAAGGCACTTTAAATTCTATAGGGGGTCCATTCTTTGTGTTTTAAATTTGGATGCAATATAATAGCTCAAATAGTCAATTTTATATATATATATATATATATATATATATATATATATATATATATATATATATATATATATATATATATATACATACATATATATATATACATACATATACATATACATATACATATACATACATATAGATATACAAAGATATACATACATACATACATACATACATACATACATGTATGTATGTATGTATGTATGTATGTATGTATGTATATGTATATGTATATGTATATGTATATGTATATACATATGTATATATATATACATATGTATATATATATATATACATATATATATATACATATATATATATATATATACATATATATATATACATATATATATATATATACATATATATATATATACATATATATATATATACATATATATATATATATACATATATATATATACATACATATATATATATATATATATATATATATATATATATATATATATATATATATATATATATATATATATATATATATATATGTATATATATATATATATGTATATATATATTGTTTTTATTTGTATCGTTGCTTCTACTTGTTGAAATGTTGTCTTTTACCTTTTTGTTTTTATTTGATAGGAGTTTGGTTACTATGCTAGTATGATGCACAGAAGAACAACTGGGATAGCTCAGTTGGTAGAGCAGAGGACTAAAAATCCTTGTGTCACCAGTTCAAATCTGGTTCCTGGCATATATATTAATATACTTTTATAAGTATGAAAAAGGATTAGAAAATAACGAATATAAGATTGATGATTTATGAATAAATAATCATTAGTGATTCTATGTTATTGAATCAAAAGGGAGTTTGTCCAAGTTATTTCAAAAGGGATAAAAAACATGACTTGAAATAACTCGAACTAGAGAGTAATTTTCTCTATTTCACTCGTATTAATATCGTTAAAGAAAAAAGAAGAACTAGGCCTATTCAATAGTTTCCAATTCCTTTTGAAGATTCAAAAAAATAATTACGATTAATAGAAATATTGAGAAAAAATAGCTACTACCTTAGCATTATATAAAAATAGAACTAGATCAGGGTAAAGACCAATACCTATGATTGGTAGAAAGAGACAAATGAAAATAAAAATTTTGCGTGGTCCCGGATCTTTAAGATAATAATGATCCGAAAGGTCAAAGAATAATTATGATTAGTAATTATACCCAAAAATATTATAAATTTTGCTACAAAACCACTCATTCCTGGCAATGCAAGAGAAGCCATTGAAAAGCTACTGAACATAGTAAAGATTTTAGGAATTGGTATAGCAATTCCTCCCATTTCATCAAGAAAAAGAGTACATATCCTATCATAAGTTGTTCCTACCAAGAAAAAAAAGTGCGGCACCAATTAATCCATGAGAAATCATTTGCAAAATGGCTCCATTGAGACCTGTGTATGTCACGGAACCAATTCCTATAACTACAAAACCCATATGAGATATTGATGAATAGGCTATCCTTCTTTTAAAATTGCATTGACCCATAGAAGTTAGAGCTGGATAGATAATTTATACTACTCCTATTATAATCAACCACGGTAAAAATAAAGAATGAGCATGAGTAGCAATTTCATATTGATCCAAACCAGCCCATATCCCCCCATTTTCAATAGAACTCCAGCCAAAAGCTTACATGTAATATAATGTGCTTCCCCACAAGTATCCGGTAACTAGGTATGGAAAGGGAAGATTGGCAATTTTATTGCATAAGCCATCAAAAAACCCTAAATATAATAGTATTTCAAGTGTGATGTGATAATATTCTTTAGCTAATAATTCAAAATCAAATGCTGGTCCATGAGATCCATCAAGACCCATACTTAAATCTCCCATTAAGATAAAAATGGAACCACCTGCAGTATACAAAAGAAATTTTGTGGCTGAATAGAGACATTTTTTTCCCCCCCACATAGATAAAAGTAAGTACATAGGAGTTAGTTCCAACTCCCACATGAGAAATAAAAGTAGAATATCTCAAGAAGCAAATAATCCCAATTGGCCACTGCAGATTGCCAACATCAAGAAATACAATAATCAGAGATTTTGAGTAACTGGCCAAGTAGCTAAAGTAGTTACAAATCCTGTTAATAAAATTAGTCCAATGGAAAATCCATCAATTCCCTATTTTCAATGAAAATGAATAAGGTTTATCCAGTTATAATCCTCTTCCAATTGGATTAATGAATTATCAAAATTATAATGATAACGGAATATATAGGTCATTAAAAGAAGATCTAATAAGAAAATACCTAGAGTAGACAATCTAATCATTTTATTTCCTTTATAGGGAAATAAAGGGATTAATAACCCCACATATATAGGCAAAATAACAATTATTTTTAACCAAGGTAAATTAATCATAATGAAGAGAAAAGAGACTTTCGATATCAAAAACCCATGCTTTCATTTTTGGGTCGAGTATGGGTTTTGATCAGTGAAAGAGGAAAAGGAGAATGAAAAATATATATGGGATGAATCTAACTATTTTATTTTTTGATGGATCAGTAAGCTAGACCCATACTACACATTGTTTCATGCCATAAATAAACATGTACACTTAAGAAATTTGTTGGACAAGCTGATTCACACCTCTTACAACCTACACAGTCTTCTGTTCTTGGAGTAGAAGCAATTTGAATAGCTTTACATCCTTCCCCAGGTATCATTTCTAATACATATGTGGGACATGATCATACACACTGGGTACAACCAATACATGTATCATAAATTTTTATTGAATGTGCCATTGAATCTAAGAACTCTGTTAGTTTTTATATAAATTTTCATTGAATAAGATTTTTTAATATATGGCCAATGATGATATATTATGAATATCAAGCAAATCAATAATTGTATTATCAGTGTTATAATGAAGAGATTTAGATTCTATCTATTTGATTTATAAAATAGATAGATTTGACTGAATCTAGTCTAATCATAGTAAACAGATCATTTGAATAATGAGTTAAATATGAATTATGCTCTTGATTGATCGTAATACTTATTTGAAATCTCTCTAAAATAAAAGATCTAGATCTATTTTTAGAGAGACAAGCCTAGTATCCATTTGAATAGTAATAGGAATACAAATTTCTTAATCTCTATTACCATTTTGAAAAATTAAATTGATCGATACGAGTTGATTTTCTATTACGATATATTGCCAGAACAATAGCTAATCCAATAGTTGCTTCAGCAGCAGCAATAGCTATAACAAAGATCGAAAAGATATCCCCCTTTACTTGCCTACTATCAAAAAAATGTGAGAATGTTACTAGGTTTAAATTAACCACATTGAGTATTAGCTCAAGATGTATAAGTGCTTTAACCATATTAGCTATAACAAAGATATAAAAACTTTCTTTTTATGATTACATTGGGAATAATCCAGCCAAAGGGGGGTTATTCAAGATAGGTGCAATGGAAAATGGAGATGGAATTGTTGTTGGTTGGCTAGGACACCCTATTTTCAAAGAAAAAAAGGGACATGTACATCGTATGCCTACCTTTTCTGAAACATTTCTAGTCATTCTAGTAGATGAAGAAGGAATTGTGAAAGCCGATGTCCCTTTTAGGAGAGAAGAATCAAAATATAGTGTTGAACAAGTAGGCGCAACTGTTGAGTTCTATGGTGGTGAACTTGATGGAGTTAGTTTTGGTGATCCTACTATAGTCAAAAAATATGCTAAACATGCACAATTGGGTGAAATTTTTTAATTAGATCACGCTACTTTGAAATCGGATGGTGTTTTTCGGAGTAGCCGAAGGGGTTGGTTTGCTTTTGGGCATGATACATTTGTAGATCTCTATAATTTTGTTGACCATTAGTGTCTTATAATTAGTCATATATCTAGGAAAGGATGGTCAGTCATCACTAGGACCGAGTCATTTTGTAAAGGCCGAGTTTTGTATTGTACACTTATCGAGCAGTAGAACTACCAAGTCCAGTCACATATGTTTGTAATATGCCAAGTATAGTTATTGTCGAGTTACATATATCAATGATTATCAAGTGACAAAGAAGTCCATAGATGCTGAGTACAATTGATGCCAAGGACAATTGATGCCGAGTGCTAGGGATAACATTTGCCAAGTTTGCCAGAATTGACATGCAAGTCTAAAATGGCACAATGATCGAGGTAAACCATTTTTGGAGATAATTATGTTTTGTATGTTGTCTATTGAGGAAATCACAAAGGTGATTGCACATCCATAATTCCATCATTGATCCCTATGTATAATCTTTAGCCAATGAGAAAATTGCATAGTATAAGCAGCAATAGGAATATATCTAAACCGTAGATCTTGTAACTGTAAAATGTTTTTGTTACTATATAAAGGAAAGATCTAGAACTCAGATGTGTGAGTGTGAATTAGAGAAATACAAGAGATATTGAGATCGAATGAATACTGTGAGTAAGGGGAAAAGATAAGGAATAGTATTTAGGCTGAGTACATTGACCGAGCAGAGCAGTGAAAGGATAGAATCAGGATAAATCAGATTGAAGAGATCATAGTCATACAATATAGAGAAGATCTATAATCAACATATTAGTGCAAACTGAAGGATCATATACTGAGACATTCTAACCAGTGTATCAGGGTAAATCTCATAACAGAGTAGTCCTAGCAGACTTTTTGGCAAATCTCTTTACTGAGTGCTTACTTTATTGTAAGTTTGTAAATCCTTTAACAAGGTAGACTGAATAAGTCTTTTAGCTTTTAATAGAGAAATCCTTTCACAGGGTAGATCATGATATGATCAAATTTTTTAGTCCTAATAGGAAAACTTTATTATCTGTAGTAGTGAAGATTTGTGGGTGTCATCCCCACCCCAGTTTTACCTTTCAAGGGTTCCTAGGTTACCAAAATCTATTGTGTTATATGTGATTTCATGATGCTACTCGACACAATATGATGTTTAGATTAATCAAGTTTTGTTTCAAGTAATGCATAAAGTTATATCAGTTTGCAAGGATAAAAGTTAGTAAATTCTGATTCACCCCCCCTCTCAGTATTACTTTCCCATTTATATTTCCAACAATTTGTATCAGAGCATCAAGGTTTCTCGTAAGGAAGTCTAACCACTTGAGGAAATATCATAAGATGGAAGCCTAAAAATTGGGAAAACTCATAGAGAATCAAAAGATTGAAGTACAACTTGCAGTACAATAGCTAGAAGCAGCCAGAGGGGAACTGAAGAAATCCTGGAAAAAAAGAAGAGAAATGGCAATTCAACAAAGTGAGCCACTATACAAGGAAGAAGATATCACTGGACTATTTGATACTGGTAATTCTGCAGAAAATGACAAAGCCATGAAAGAACTGCTGGAGAAAAACATCAAATTGAATGATGAAATCAGGACTCTAAAGAGAATAGGAAATTAAATTTGTTAGACTCTGTGAAGTAGTGGAGTAGAAAAAGAAAGCTGAAGATGATAAGGCAATGATTGAAGAAGATAAAAGAAAAATTTCAATAAGGCTAGATGAAAGAACAAGTGACATACAAAGGTTGACTGATAATCAACTAGACATGGTAAATCAACTATTGCTGGCTAATCAAGAATTGGGTAGGAAAGACTTGGAGATCAATCAACTGAAATATGAAAATGATCAGCTGAAACATGAGTTGAGAACTGAGAAAGAAATCAATGAAAGGATGAACAAACCTAATGAAGCTGCAAAGTATTTTGAAGAACTATTAAGGTCACCTAGGAGATCTAGTGATAGAGCTAGACTTGGACTGAATGAGCATTCATCTACTGAAGAAGGAGAATCATCAAAGAGTGGAGAACATAAGATTGACAAACCAAAGAACAAAAGGCCCACATGTCATCACTGTGGGAAGCTAGGACATATAGCCAACACATGCAGAAGCAAACATGGTAAGACTGATTCTAAACCTAAGTTTAATGGACATTGTTTTAACTGCAAAAAGCATGGACATCAAGGACATGAATGCAGATCTAAAGTTAACAATCCATCCACCTCACCCAACTTCCAAGGAAATTGTTTCAATTGTCAAAAATTTGGGCACAAAGCATTTGAATGTAGATCTAGACCAAGGTGGTCATCTAATGAGCAAACAAAGCCAGTCACCAAGCGCAATAGTTACAATTGGGATTACAACACTTGGTACAATTGCCATTATTGTGGTAAGTATGAACACATTGGAGAAAATTGCATGAAGACTCATTTTAGAGGCAAATCTAAAAGTTAGATGAATGGAAGCATGGTCTATTACAAATGTAAAAAGGTCAGTCACTTAAAGAGAGATTTTAGATCACCCATGCCGAGCAATGATGACAACCATAATGAAGATATTTGTGAAAAATTGAGAAAACAGATGGAAAAGACATGGAGAAAGAAGGAAGAAGGAACTACAAGTGAAGTTAGCACATCTATGGTCACCCAATCCGATGGATTAGGTGATCACACTTCTTCAAACTAGGCATGATAGGTATGTTTGTTATTGATAATTGAAAAGCTTTACTTTACATTAGTTCCTAATATAAAATTGAGAAAAAGTCCATATCTACATAAATTATGATGCATTAGGACATATCTGAGAAAAACTAGAAAATTTCATTTTGATGTCGAGCATCAGTGTCATGACCGAGCTAACAAAGGTTGCCAAGCACCTGTGATTGCCAAGATGCTATGCCAAGCTGTATCACAATGGTTACATCGACCGAGCTTGTGTTTAATCAAGTTTAACATAAGTCCACCGAGACAACTGTATTCCACCAAAATACGTACGAAGCATTTATGAGGCCCTAATCCTATTTTTTTAGATTCTATAAAGTGGAAACTTGCAATAAATTTTATTTTCACTAGGCTATTCAAGATTTTAGAGTGATTCAAAGTTTGAGCAACCAAAGCAAGCAAATCAATTTTGAATCTTCACAGTGTGCCATCGGCAAAATTCATCTGTAGGGTTAATTAACAAAAAGGTATTTTACCGAGCTACTCTTTTTGAATTCTATAGTTTGAAATGGCATCGTCTTCATCCGCAACAATTAGGAAATGGAGAATGGAAGTTTTTAATGTGCAACTCATAAGAAATGAAGTGTGTAAACTGAAGGTTTTCAAAGCCATATCTGAAAGTGCCATTACAGGAGATTTGAACAGAGCCCTATCTGCGACTCCAGAAAACATGTTAATGATGAATGATGTTAGGTCTTGCTACATGTGGAAAACAAAGAAATTGGTGATTACGAGATCAGGGAAGCATATGATAAGTTGTGTATCAATGGAGTGCTAAAGCCGGAGCACAAGGTCGTTGCCAACCAAGGGTTAGTTCATGCCCTAAATTTCCCACAAAATATCAAAATTGAATGGATAAAAATCATGCTGGGTTGAGTGCACGACATGAAATTATGGCTAGAAGATGGACCGGTGCAAATTACAAACGAAATGATACGGGATGTTACTAGTTACCCTACCATTGAGGGAAAGAGAACAATGAAATGTGCAGGAAAAGAAGAAATTCAAGCTAATACTTAGGCAATATGGAACAAACACAGAATGAAAATTTCCACCATCACAGATCCAAAAATTGACTTTTTCGTCAGGGTCATCTCACACAAGTTCTATCAATCCAGTCGGTTGGATAGCGTCCCCTGTATGGTAGTAGACCAGGCTTGGAAAATAATAAAGAAAGGGCACACTTATGACCTTGTCGAGCTCCAACTGACTCAACTTGCTGAGAACTTGAGCTCCATTAGGATAGCGAAGAACTCAATGTGTAAGTTTGGTTCCGTACTGATATGTTTATTCTTTTACGTCAAGAAGTGTTTTCCTACACATAGTGATGTGCAATGGGATAAGAAGAAACCTGTTACTCTTTAGATTAATGATTTTATAAAAGAGATTGGTGATGATTTTGAAGGAATTATGGATGACTATTTCATTGAATTCAAGAAGAAAATGAGGAATAGGACTAGAGTCCCTGTGTCTCTGATTGAGAAATATAGTAAAGACATTTGTTTTCTGGTAGACACAAACTTTACCTATACACAGGAAGCACTACCTAGGGTTTCATGGTTAATTCCATTATCCTATGAATTGAATATTGATGAAGCTACTACAAAAATTACAGCCCTCCTAGCTGAGGAAATTGATGACAAGACTACCTACTTTGGTACATTTGAAGAGGCCAAATCCAAGATTTCATTGGGATTATTGGCTGCCACCACTGAGAGAAGAAGAAAGAAAATAGTTAAGAACCTAGAAGAGTATGTTAAGGGAACTAAGAAGGATGCACCATTTGAATTGACCCAAGGGTTAGGAGAAGATGAGAAGAGTGCATCTATTGACAATGAGATAGAAGAAGAAGAAGAGAAGAAACCTATAATTACCGAGTCCCCACTAAAAGGAAGAGTGTTGAAATGAAAAGTAGTAGTGACACCATCACTTAGGCCTTGACATAGAAGAACTACTACCAAGACACCAAAGATGCCTCTTGCATCTGCTAAATGTAAATTGGTTCAATTCAAGATAATGTCAACCAAGGCTAGGAAGATGCTGAGAAGGAAACTGGTATTGACACAAGATGATGATGAGGAAATAGAAAGTGATGAGGAAATAAAATAGAAGTCAACACAATAAGGCTCACATCAACTAACTATTGATGAATTATGTCATAAGATTGCTAGCTCAGTTGCAATTGATGAAGTGAAAAGATTAAAGTTTGGACCACTAAGCATTTGGAAAATATTATATGGTTTGATACCCACCCTGGTAGAAGAGAAAGATAAAGAAAATAATGAAGGAAATGTTGCCTCTACTTCAACAGTTGTTGAACCTATCAGCAAGAATATCAAAATGGAGACTAGTACTCCTAAGGAAGTGAAATTTTAGGAAACTTTTGAAGTTCAAATTATTGATATACCAAAGGAAATCCCCATTAAGAACTCATTCTTAACTGTGGATGATCTAAAGAATTCAACAACAACTAATACACCCCTACCAAGTAGCAATACTGTCCTATTGCAAGTCAAGGATTATCCCACTATTTCAAGCACACACTCTGTCGTTGATAATCCTACTATACCTAGAGCTTCTACTGTTGATAAGTTAGTCGGTACAAGCATTTCTGAGGAACCAATCAAGTCGGTACAGCTACCCTTATCTGCCAAAGATAAAGTTAAAGCAGAGAGTAAGTTTCAAAGTCTTCCTAGGGAGGAACACAGCACAGAACAACAAGTAATAAAGCCAGATGAACATATTGCAAGACCTCATGCCGAGGAGAAGTAGAAGGAGAAGGAAAATGAAAAGGAGAAGGAGAAAGGAGAATAAAATAGTACAAGGAAAGTCACTGAAGAACTAGTGCTGAAGAAAAAAGAGGAAATTAAAGCTCTTGTACAGTTGCTGAGTGGAAGCACCTCGCCAAGTGCACCTAAGGGAAAAGAAGAGGTAACTATTGATGAAGAAATTGTTATTCCTAAATGAGATATAGATAACCTTTCTTTCAAATAGATATAGATAATGAAAGAGTTGCTGACACAGAAGAGTAGACAAGCAAAACTCTGAAGGGAGCATTAGCAAAAATAGGTTCTTCATGAAATAAAGGACATTTTTAATGAAGTTTATGATCTATCTGATGTAAATAGTTCTACTCCTATCTTGGAACAACTTGTACATATTGTTCAAAAAGTAAAAAATGAAGTTAGTTGTGCCAGTGATAAGTTATTTGATTGGTTAGAATGCAAATTTGAGACCAAAATACTGGACAAGATATCTACCAAGATAGTAGTAAAACAAGTTGAGTTATCCACTTTGGTAATGGAGACCAAGTGATTAGTTGTGGATAGGCAGTCTCTACTGGCCAAATTATGCAATGTTGAATTATTCATAGATGAAAACCAATGCTGGCTTGAGACTCTTAAGAAAGAAATCAAAGCTACAAGTTAGTCCCTGACTTTGGATGCTAGTACTAGCTCTGGACATTATGTTAAAGTAATACAGACTTAGGGTAAGCTAGCTGAGCTAATGGAAAATGATGGCAAGATTTGTTCTCACCTACTGTCAATTCAAACCATTTTGATACCACATCTGGAGGTGATACAAAGAAAATTAGCAAAGGCTAAAACACTAATCCAGAGAGATTCACATTTGTCAACAGCTGAAGGTCTTATCAGTCTTGCTACTGATTTAGAATTACAAACTAAAGTATTAAATCTCACTTCAACTGCATGGACAGATGCATTATACATGATCATGGTATGCCACAGACATTTTTTGGAGAAGATTTGCAACTTACTGACTGATGAAGAAATAAGTCGTGTCAAAAATAAGGGGGAAACATCATGACAGGAGTGTGTTCAGGGATAGGTAACACAATTTTGATGTGTATATATATTCTCAGGGGGAGTATTGAGTATTAGGATACTAAAACCATATTTTTTTTGTAAATGTATATATGAATGTCATGAAAAAGTTTTTTTCCACTAATGTCAAAGGAGGAGATTGTAGATCTCTATAATTTTGTTGGCCATTAGTGTCTTATACTTAGTCATATATCTAGGCAAGGATGGTTGATCATCATTGCAACCGAGTCATTTTATAAAGGCCAAGTTTTGTATTGTACACTTACCGAGCAGTAGTACTACCAAGTAAGTCCGATCACATATGTTTGTAATATGTGGAGTATAGTTATTGCTAAGTTACATATATCAATGATTATCGAGTGATAGAGAAGTCCACAGATGTCGAGTACAATGTATGCTAAGGATAGTTGATGTCGAGTGCCAGGGATAACATTTGCTGAGTTTGCCAGAATTGACATGCAAGTCTGAAATGGCACAATGATCAAGGTAAACCATTTTTGGAGATAATTATGTTTTTTATGTTGTCTATTGAGGAAATCACAGACATGATTGTGCATCCATAATTCCATCATAGATCCCTATGTATAATCTTTAGCCAATCAAAAAATTGCATAGTATAAGCGGCAATAGGAATATATCTGAACCGTAGATCTTGTAACTGTAAAACATTTTTGTTACTATATAGAGGAAAGATCTACAACTCAAATGTGTGAGTGTGAATCAGAGAAATACAAGAGATATTGAGATCGGATGAATACTGTGATTAAGAGGAAAAGATAAGGAATAGTATTCAGGCCAAGTACATTGACCAAGCAGAGCAGTGAAAGCACATAATCGGGATAAATCAGATTGAAGAGATCACAGTCATATAGTATAGAGAAGATTTGTAATTAGCATATCAGTGCAAACTGAAGGATCATATACTGAGACATTCTAACCAGTGTATCAGGGTAAATCTCTTAACCGAGTAATCCTAGCAGACTTTTTTGTAAATCTCTTTACCAAGTGCTTACTTTATTGTAAGTTTGTAAATCCTTTAACAAGGTAGATTGAATAAGTCTTTTAGCTTTTAACAGAGTAGACCTTTCATAGGGTAGATCATGATATGATCAAATTTTGTAGCCCTAATAGGCAAACTTTATTATCTGTAGTAGTGAAGATTTGTGGGTGTCATCCCCACCCTAGTTTTACCTTTCAAGGGTTTCTAGGTTACCATAATCTATTGTGTTATATGTGATTTCATGATGCTACTTGACATGATATGATGTTTAGATTAATCAAGTTTTGTTTCAAGTAATGCATAAAGTTATAATAGTTTGCAAGGATAAAAGTTAGTAAATTCTTATTCACCCCCCCCCCCTCTTAGTTCTACTTTCCCATTTATATTTCCAACAAAATTTTCCCTTCTTTTCTTTTTTGGGCATATTTGG
This sequence comes from Chamaecyparis obtusa, assembly GCA_027943335.1. Classification (NCBI taxonomy): domain Eukaryota; kingdom Viridiplantae; phylum Streptophyta; class Pinopsida; order Cupressales; family Cupressaceae; genus Chamaecyparis; species Chamaecyparis obtusa. The sequence continues at coordinate 12,997 of BSBK01012186.1, forward strand.
CATGGTGCTAGAAATCTATTCATAGATGTTTTCGCTAGTATTGATCTGGATTTGGATGCTCAAGTCAAATTTGGGGCATTCCAAAAACTGGGAGATCCAACTACTAAAAGACAAGTGGTATAATATGATATTGCTCCGCTTGTTAATGGAATATTGAGAATTTGCATCTCAGGAATTCAAATCTTTTGCTTTTGATTCCACATTTTTTATAAAAAATGTTGTAATTAGTACGAAAGTTATCTCTATTAATTATAAACTATGATTAAATCTTTGGAAGCATGGGTTTATACATTCCTTTTGGTATCAACCTTAGGGATCATTTTTTTTGCTATTTTCTTTCGAGAACCCCCCAAAGTTCCCAATAAAGGGGGAAAATAATTTTCTATTTTTCTAATTCTATTTCTATAATAAAAAAGATCTTCCCAATCAGGAAGGTCTTTTTTTCAACTAGTCCTCATGCTCTTCAAAAGGATCTCAAAGTTGTTCAGAAGGTTTCCCAAAGGCAGTGTATAGGGCATAACTGGTAAAACTAACAAGTAAACAAGATATGGAGATAGCGACTAAGGTTGCAGTTTCCATTGGTAGGTAATCCTATGTATGTATATATATACATAATAGTATACAAAGTTAATTAGATCTCAACCAATACTATTTTTTTATGGTTACACATACCATTGATGATACTTCTAGAACCGGACCATTACAAACTACTATAGGAAATTATTTAAAACCACTTAATACAAAATCTGGTAAAGTTGCTCCCAGATGGGGAACTACTCCTTTTATGGGCATTGCAATGGCTCTATTTGCAGTATTCTTATCTATTATTTTGGAGATTTATAACTCTTCCATTTTATTAGACAGAATTCCAGTTAGTTGGGTCTAGAAAAACTACCTGGATCTCGAGTTCACCCCCCACCCCTCCCTCAAAAAAATAAGTAAGAATTTTTGAATAACTTTCATTTTTAGGTTATGGTTATGAGATTCTGGTAGTTTGATCATCTAATTTCTTTTAATTTAAGGATTTTTGGAATTATGGGTGTTCGACTTGTTAAAATTGATCTCTATTCTAGTACAGAAAACTGGTCTGTTGTCTTTAGAAAATAAATATGGTTCTCCTACCTCATTAGATATTTCTCTAATAGTCAATATCTGAAGCACAAGGTATCTAATTCAATCAAATCTTAACTATGGTTTATGCCTCCTCATGACTAAGCTTCTCAATAATTTGAAAAAAACTATGATAATCAAAGGAGAGATCTATCTTCCTGTTTATACTAATGTTGACCAAAGAATGAGATAGTATTCTATTTTTATTAGTTAGTATAGTGAGTAACAATGAAATGGAAAGGTTCTAACCCATAAAACCTTTCGAGTATTCAAAAAATCATTGGGTGAAATGAAAATCTGGGGTTTAGATTTATTCATCTATTGAGTTGAGTTCTCGACAAGATAATTCCTATGGATCGTCCATACTAGTTGTTCTCTAAGTGATTTATATCATGAATAGGATAAAAGATAATTCAAAAGGCCTATAGCAATTTATTTTGCATAAGAATGAGCCAACTTGAAATTTGAGCATTATCACTATGAATTTGTTTTCCTTCTTATTGTAGGAAATCATGGATTATTCTGAATGCTCTTCCTTGATACAAAGAAATGAAATATCTATCAAATATTTTTTTTGACAAATCATGTACTTTGTCAAAAAAGTATTTGAGTGTTCTTGTTTAAGCCGTACGAAAAGAAATTTTGATATACGGTGTAACGCCCCGCTAGGGAACCCAAAAGAAAAGCACTAAAATAATACTAAGTTATGCAACATTTTATTTTTTGTTTATTAAAGTTTACAAACACATTGAACATAGTAACACAATGATATACAAACATGAGTTTAGAATAAAACATATCATTACATTATCGTTCTCAAGGGTCCCTGACGTAGAACTATGTCATCTAACTAACACTACGCTAACATGATTAATGCTTAAGAACTCTTAAGTACAAAGTAAGAATTAAATACATCTCTTAATCAATATTTCATTACAACTCGTGATCACCTACATCCGCTACACATGTCGTAGGGTATGCGGTGGAATTTAATACAATCTCAAATATCCAAAAACATCATGGATCCACGTAGGGATCATTTCTAATCAAGTGAAAACCTCCTAGAAGTACAACTTATAATCTTCTAACAACTGAGTACATAAATCTGCAACAAAAGATAGACTGAACCAAGTGTACAATCAAGTGACGAAGGGTAGTCCGCAACTGTCTCAATGGAGAAGTACACTACCTCCCGACCATGTGGAACCCAGAGGTCCACCCCACCGTGCGAGGGAGATAACACCAAGCCCACACACAAACTAAGGACCAATCCCCAATCCACATCTAGGAGAATATATCTAAAACAAGAGGGTATACGGGTTACCAGAGGCACTGACATACGTAGGATATCTATGGTGTGAGTAGGAAGGTGTCATCACGTAGATCCACCCTTGAGTTTAGTCCTGAAGGTTCTTCACTGAACCGACGGAACTCAAGTGATCATACGTGGCATCGATATCTCTCATGAAGACAAGTATATCGATGATGCATCTAGCATCTTCCCGCATCCATCCTTAGTCTTAACTAGCACTCAAGGCATGGGCGAGGTATTACAAATTATCTTTTTAATGTTATCCTGACTAAATCAATTTTTTTAGAATATTATCACTGGAATTAAGAAACTTGTCAATGGATGATCCGTCAGCCACTTGCGGGCCTCGGCGATCCATTGCAAGCCACCTTCTACACCACATCTAGATAACCTACCCTAGTTCCACAACAATACCCATCCTGGTTTGTGGCCACTAAAGACATATTAAATTCCCATAACCAATTAAACAAATAAAGAAAATTCTCATTTCAAAACATAAATTCACTTGGCCACTAATTCAAGTTTAAACCCACCAGGAGGAAATAATAACAGGGATCGGTTTGACCATCCCATCAAGGTCTCACATTGACCTTAATCCAAAACAAGCAAATGAAGACAGAATCCACATTGCACCATGAACACAATCAATCAAACAGATAACTGATAAACACCACAAGGTACCCGACCTCTGGATTTAACCCCCTATTTGGTTATCTAATCCCGTATATAAATCACTATAACAACAGTATACTTCCATGCACAAACAGTATATGTAAAGAGAACATCTTGCACAAGTAATTAACATGTCGTAAAATAAATCAAGACATAATGATCATAATAACAAGTAATTATTTGCTCACACTAGTTAATTACACTAATCAGAATGTCCACGTCTATAGATTAATAACCACATTGTTATCATTCACTAATGCCTATAATGGTTTGATATAATGTCTTCGTTAACTTATAAAAGATGTCAATGTAACATATCGATAATGAAAGTAATGACTAAAGTTAAAGGATTCTAAGGTGATTATAATTTACTCAGTAATTAATCCTAATATTAATTATACAATAGCTCATGAAGTATTAATTCTAACTAAATCCTTTTAGTTAAATTAAATGGTAAACATAATATATTCTCTAATAATAACAAAGTGTCTAATACTACACAATCATAAACAAATTCAAAAAGTGCATTTCCCAAATAGATAACAAATTCAAATAATAAATTAATTAAACATTTTATTTATTAACTTATTCAAAACACATCAAGCTAGCCAAGTCTACTATCCCCTAGGTTCCTAATCTACTTTACACCTCATCCCCTTAGTGAATAAAATAAACTATTTAAAATAAGGCAAAAGGATGCAAAACCCAAGGTGGGCGTCCATTTTCAAAGGGGTTTCAAAAAGGTAATAAATTTGTAATCATGCTAAGAAGAAAACCCATGCCACCTTTGCAAGGGCTGCTAACATAATAAATGGGATAAGAGACTTTGATTAACCCAAGACATAGGAGATAAGACAAGTGTCCTTCCTTTCCCAAAGAAAAATCTGCAAGTAGGTGTGCGCTAAACAAGGTGGGGAGACAAATTAAAGTCAAATGGAAGATGTCAGACATCAATCCCAAGCAAGGTACGCATGGGAGGTGGAGTCTAAAAGGTCAAACAAATTTGCTATGAGTTGGCAAGACATTCAATAAAGGTAAAACATTTTAAAACACTTTTTATTGTTTGAGTATTATCTCATGTCCTTAAGCCAACGTGGGGAAAAGGATTTGGTAAAAATTTTAAATGCAAAACTTTTTCAAAACCCCCAACACCTGTGCCTAGAGTCCTAGTGGGGCCCTCAACATGTGGAGGATGACATAAGAGGCCTTAAAAGCATGTCTATAAAAATATTATAAGGAGGAAAACATAAAGACTAATAGCTATTTTAGGGAATCAAAGAGAGCATATTCTCTGTGTAAACTTGGGAAAAATAGGAGTCTCATATATTTTCCAGAATGCATGATTACTCCCAGTTTTAAGTTTTTTGTTGTGCTTGTTTCCTCTTTTCCCATAAGGACTTAGTAAATTTTCCATCTATGTAATGAAGTATAGTTTTCCAAATTTGTTTCCAAAACAATATATAGGATTCTAAATTTCAAAATGATAAATATATTGTTCAATTAAATAGATAAATGGCAAATATATGGTTCTAAAAACAGTGATTTTCATAGAGATTGTGAAGCATCAACTCTCTTGTTTTTCAATATAGTTTCAGTGGTTTTCATCTATTGTTGAATTAAGAAGGTTTACAAATTGGAACAATGATATCTCACAATCTAAAATGTTATTCTGATTATTTCTTTTCCTCAATCCAAATTTAGAGAAGGTAGATATACTTTCTTATTAATGGAAATCTGAAACTAACATGACAACATACTATGGGATAATTGAAACCTACCTGATTCTCAAAGCAGGTTGATGAACTCAACTGTGATTCCAATTGTGCTCCACAAACTCAATCCTCCTCTCTTCTTCTCCAAGCTTTTTCTCAAAAATTTCCTCTTCAAATCCTCATAACCAGTTTTTCTCCTCTAAATTTAGCATGAATATCACATAATAATGTCTCCTTTTTATCTTACTTCCTTCCAAACCTATTAAATGCACTTCTCCTACTCCTAAGGTGACATGGAAAATCAGTTTTATATAATTCTTATATCTTTTCCTTTCAATTTAGAATATATCAAACTCAAGATTTTCTTTTTAATTTATAAAATAAATGGTAACCATAAACATATAAAAGATATATTTATTTAATTATGATACTTATAAGAATATACTTACTAATGCGTCAACATAACTTAAATAACTATCAGAGATCATACATGAGATCTACAAGGTCAAAATGCAACACCGACATGGAACAAAACCTAAGACAATATCATGCTCAACCGGGAAACATATATCGGATTCATTCTACCAGAACGAATTCGATTTAGGTGAGTCAAGTAAGGTCCCATCCGTGATTTTAGGATGGTTAGGTTAGGTTAGGGAACTGGCCTAGGTGCTAACTCCCCTTCTCCACTATTGAGACATAATAATGGCATGCTCATCCTGTCAAGCCAGGGAAGTCGATGCCCGGTACCTGCAACCTACATAAAAACCATTGCATGTACATGTGCATATATAACATACTATCAGACAATGGTAGGGATGGCTAGGACGTGTGGACCCGACTAATGCAGGTAACTACGCCTCCTCCTCTACCATACATGCATGTCAACAGAAAAGAAAACATATATGATAACATACATGATACCATACACATGCGGGTATGGGGTGAGTACCAAATACAACCATCATTTAATTACTTCAATTTATACATACATTTGAAACATCATATAAAATCCATCATTACTAGATTTAACCATTACGTAAAGTTTTGTTTCAGGTTCAACATGACAATTAACATCCAAACTATAACTGTTTAATCACACACCAAAATATAAATATAACATGTAATATATGTCTGATCTAAACAACCAAGATAAAACAGTGTCAAACTAAACATAGTATCAGCAAAAGAAAGATGCGAGGGGTACTACATACGGTTTTCAGAGGGGGATTTGCATTTACCTATCTCAATAAAGTATATGATTGGTTCAAAGAGTGTCTCAAGATTCAGGTGATTGCGAATGATATCACTAGTAAATATGTTCCTCCTCGTGTGAATATATTTTATTGCCTAGGGGGAATCACACTGACTTCTTTTTTGGTACAAGTAGCTACCGGTTTTGCTATGACTTTTTACTATCATCCCACTATTCTAGAAGCTTTTGCCTCTATTCAATACATAATGACTGAAGTGAACTTCGACTGGCTAATCCGATCGGTCCATCGATGGTCGGCAAGTATGATGATTTTAATGATGATTTTACATGTATTTCTTGTTTATTTAATAGGTGGATTCAAAACACCTCACAAATTAAATTGGGTTATGAGTGTAATTCTAGCCGTATTAACCATATCTTTCGGTGTAACCGGTTATTCTTTGCCCTGGGATCAAATTGGTTATTGGTCAATCAAAATTGTGACCGGTGTACTTGAGGCCATTCCATTAATAGTAACTCCTTTGGTAGAGTTATTACGCAGAAGTGCTAGTGTGGGTCAATCTACTTTAACCTATTTTTATAGTTTACACACTTTCATATTACCCCTTCTTACTATTGTATTTATGTTAATACATTTTATAATGATTTGCAAACAAGTTATTTCAAGTCCTGTATAAAAAGAAAATATACATTTTGAACCAGTAAACCTATTATTTTTTGATATATCATTGCCGTGAAAAACATGTTTCTCAGATTTCTCCTTTCAATTATTAAGTATATTTAATACAAAAAATTGAAGTAGATACTCATCTCAAATGGAGAAAATGGATTATGGGAGTGTGTGACTTGAACTATTAGTTAGGCCGTGCAAATAAATTTTAGGATCTGCCATATAAAGATTAAGATCAGAATATGTCTCTATCCCAATTTTCTTTCCAAAAATAAAAGGTTTCGAACCTGGGTAAAAGATGAACACATTGTTGTGTTATAAGAGAGGTATTTCTATGATCGAATCTGAATTAGGCTTTGTGAAATCCAGGTAATAGTAATAACATTTAATAAGTCAAATTTATTACTTCCATTTATCCTTTCCTTTTCATAGTATGAAAATGCATGTATTTACCTTGTGTTTCAATATGATAAATTATTGGAGTAAAGGAAGGGGTCTAAAAAAGGAAAAATGCCAAATCAATAACAAGTCAATATCTTGTATGTTTAATACCCCAAAAATGGGGTATAAGTTCATTAACCTTCTATATCGACACAACGAACAAAATCGACATCAAAGTCCTAACCTAAGGCACATCTAAACATCATCAAATCCTAATTGATTATCATAAATTCTGCATCAGGGAATATTCCTAGTAATATTCCTAATTTATCTAATTATCTTTAATTTAATGATTATTTGGCGATAAATCACATTTATCCTAAGTTTGATTAATTGAATATTTTCATATTTAATTAATTAGATTTAATTCTGCCACTTGATTATTAAGTTGAATTTAATTATATTTATTCCTAAGTATTATTATTCAAATTTGACAATAAATCAAAATTCCTATTATTAATTGATTAAATTCTTATTTAATTAATTAAAGCAAGTTGTCAATTTTTAATGATATTATTTTTGAATAAAAATTTGATTTTAATAATTGATTAGCCCATAAATCAATTGTTTTAATTTTAAAATCAATTAAGTTGGAAATAAATCACTTTATTATTAAATCAATTCATAAATAAATCATGCACAATCAAGAAAAGCATACAACTATCAATTATCAATCAAAGCTAAACTCTATTTTAAGTTAAACTCTACTTTTGCATGTTTTTGTGAGTTAATTATCCTTTATTTAAAAATAACTCAAAAATCAAGCTGAGTTATCTGAGTGATTTATGGCTTTCTTTCATGAACCTCCAAAGCCCTAGATTTCTATAAATTAAGGCTTCAGCTCATCACAAATCATCTCATAATTGTGCAAACTTATGCTGGAGAGTCAACATCTGGAGAATCAAAGCTTATTACGAATCAAGGCTATTGTGAGATCAATTTTTTTTTTTACATTCATTTAGATTCATTTTTATATCATTGATAGCTTACTTTGCATATCATAGCATATCAGTTTTTACATATCATAGATTTCATATCAAGTTTTTCATTTTATTGCATAGAAAATCCAAAAGAATAGATTAATTGCATTCATATTTCATATCAGTTTTACATCCAAATCCTTCATTTAGGTGTTGTCTAGGTCACTGATCTTGATAGCAATCTGAGAACATCGATCTCGCACCTATTAGAAGGCAGTAAATTGCTTGGTTAGATTAGATTTCAATTTTGCACGATTTTTGCTAACCTCTAATGTTTTATTAGAAGTGTTGTGTCTACAAATCAGGTACAATTTTCACACACACATTTTTGGCGCCCACCATGGGGCAACCCACCTTTACATGTTGGTTTTGATTTTTTTTGGAGCTAAAGCCCTAAAGTTTCAAAGATTTAATTTTATCTTTGAAATGGCTTGGAGTGTTTCTTTGAAATGTTTTTGGTAGGTTGGAAACATATCAGAGAAGCTATAGTAAAACATTCAAAATTTTCTAAGATGTTTTGAATTTTTAACAATTTTTTCTTGGAATTCTGGAAAAAATTAATATCTGACACAAATCAGCATATTTTTTAGAAATTTTTATATTTTCAAAAATCTCTTTAAAGTATATAGGGGGTCCATTCCTTGTGTTTTAAATTTGGACACAATATAATAGCTCAAATAGTCAATTTACAAAAACTAGTCTATTTTGATAAAACGGGTCTCTAGGGCACAAATGAAGAGATTTTTCTAAAATTTTTACATTTTTGGAAAGCTCTCTACTTTCTAGTAGGGGTCTCTATTTTGAATTTCTATTTTTATGTCCAAAATCATAAGAAAAAAAATCAGATCTTGTTGACTAGGTCAAATGCAGCAAAACAAAATAAAATTTTGTGATGGGTATGCACTTATTTTTTTTACATGGTTCAATGAATGATATGAGTTGTCATTTGGGTTAATTTTTAGTTATTATTACTAATAATAATTGATTTTTAGAGGTAACCCTATGGTTTTCATAATTTGAATATATGTTGCATATCTTGTTTGCTTGTTTGCTTGTTGGAGAGTTCGTCACTTGCTTGCATGGAAAAGCTCAACAAGAATTGCTAAAAATCAGGTAAAATATACTAAGTGCATTGCAAGGATCCCAAGTATTCTCTTATGTGACTGGCTTGTGTGCATCTTTTCATGCTTTTGTCTATTTCTACACACTTGCATAATTGATACTAGGTTGTGACCCCTTAAGGATTCATTAAGTAGTCTTAGATACTTGTGATTGATCTTGATTGCTATCTTGGGTTATTGGACTTGCTAATCCGCTGACCCCTCATTCCACCCCATGGTTTCAAGGTCAGCACCACATTAAAGGGGAGAGTCAACAGGACAGAAGTGTTAAGTGTTCCACTTGGCAACCTATTTGTGCTTTTAGGAACTCACTTGTTTTCTAAGTTGGGGACTCATTTTCAGCTTTTGTGAGGTGTTAAGTGTTCCACCTTGTGTACTCATCTCATATTCACTTTAATCGTTAAGTGTTCCTCTTTCTTCTTTTTGGGTACTTTTGGTAGATTTTATTTTGGAAACATACATCTGTGCTCACATAGTAATTAGGCCCTATGAACACTATTCATGATTCTTGAGAGATTGGACTCCCAGTGCAATCCTTCTTGACAACAGAATCCTTGTAGGTAGGGAGGATACTTAGTGCATTTCACATTCAACTTGGTTAGTGCATCTTCTCTTATTGATCGATACATTCTCTCCCAGGAGAGGTTGATAGATCATGTGGGGTTGACATCATGAGCATTGATGAATCAAAATTGGTTAGTGTGCCTTCTCTTATTGATCGATACATTCTCTCCCTGGGGAGGTTGATAGATCACATGGAGTTGACATCATAGACCTTGGTGAAGCAAAACTTTTTCTTATCATGTCAGATTTATCTATCTGCTTTGCTTGGGTTAAAAGTGAAAAGGTGTCAAAAAACTTGGATCTGGAGCCAAGTCCCCTTGTGGTATACTATTGTGAGTCAACTTTGGAGAAGGTTAACCGTAGCAGAAAATCCCTTCACAGGGAAAATTGCATTGATAGAACCTCAAGCGGTAATAGCCATTTTCGCTGTGGTTGTGACAACTGCTATATAAATGTCCTTGTGGAAGAAATCTCCATGGGTATGGTTCATTGTTGGGTTGTCAGATCTCCCTAGTAGCTCCTGAAAATTAAGTTCTTGGAATGTGTCAAAACCCTGGTGCGCCGGGATTGGAGTTCACCCCTTTGGATCATAAAAGTTGCAAAGTGAAACCATTACTAAAAACCCTAGCGAGGCCAAATTTTTATTTCCTAGGGTATATGTGCATCATTGCAAAACATTTGGGAACATACACAATTAGCACTTCTGAGAATTAGAACAAATAAGTCACTTGATTGTTCATGCGCAACATTTCTTTTGCCCTTGTTCATTATTTTTAAACATGGTTGAAATCACTTGCTTGCTATTTTAGATTCTTGTTTATCTATTTGGTTATTGAAAACAAACAAATCTGTTACAATCCTCAAATCTGGACATTGAAATTTGCAAACAATTCAAATCTAAAAACTCAAAATTTGCAAAATCTAAAGTAAAATCCTTTTCTGAAGTCAAAAGTCATCTCAGGAGGTTAGAAAGTCATACAAGTTTTCTCAAAGTGTCATCTCATTACAACCCAACTGTCGTATGGTGAACCACCCAGTGTCGTATGAGTTTTGATGCTAGAAAATTTCAAAAGTCAAAATCCTACTTGCAACTGTCGTATGAGATTTTCAAGTGTCATTTCATTACCTACCTACTGTCGTATGATTTTTTCAACTATCATTTCATAGTATACCCACTATCGTATGAGTCTACAGAGTGTCATTTGGGAAATTTTTGAAAGTTGTCAGAAAATGTTCAGAATTGCCAAATACTTAGCTTTTTCAGTCTAGTTCTAGAATCTGTCGAACAAATCACTGTGTCAAGAATAGAGCAGTAGCTATTGAGAATCAGTACACATGTCTCAAAGAATTAGTACACATGAGGAAGAAATTCTAATCACTTCTATGATGAAACAGATGCATGCTATGCAAGTTGAACTTAACAATCTTAAGAAAGAGAAGGAACCTAAAGAGTTCTCCATGGAAGCTCTATGCCCTTTTCCATTTGATAAAGACTTGTACATGTCACCATGCCCCTGGATAGAATTTGAGTAATGTGATAACCCTTATGATACCTCTTCCATGTGTTGGTTGTGGATTATTCCCTTTGATCTTCAACTTCCAGATTTACACTTTGGTGGATACTGCAAATAAAATCTTGACTCTATCACCACTCCAAAGTCCACAAGGAAGAGGCCCAATTGACAAGGATGAAAGGATCCTTCTACTCTTTGAGCTTCAATGCTCAGGCGAGTGTACCCTTGACTCACTTCTTCAAAGGAGTCTCAAAATGATGTATATAGTACTCACACAAAACAATAAAAGGTTTATCAAATGAATGTTTATGTTTGTGGTTGTTAACCATGCATACCTCAAGAGGAAGGATCAGTTCCTTATCCTAGGGCTTAGAGTCACCTAACTATATATCTCAATTGAATACATCAAATCAAACATAATGAAACCAGAGTAAGTGCTTTGCCTATTACCCCTTTCCCTCAAGCACAAGGACATCAAATTCAAAACCTGGTTGCAAACTCAATGAATTCACCTAAAAGACTTTAATCCTAACTTTGTTAGAAACTTAGAGATGAATTCAAAATACTCTTTATTTACCATACATTAGCACACTTTGTGAAACTAACATATATGAGCTCAGAGACAAGCAAGAAGACATACACAAGATGCAAGATTGGGATTCAAAATATTCTCATTAATATAATCAGGATCAACATACAATCAGAATGATACCAAGATAAGAAAAGATACAAAATTGAACTTCTATCAGTATATTACAGTAAAAAACCAGGGACCAAAAGAGACAAATTTTTTTGGAACCATTTCAAAATCCAAAATTCTACAACTTATACCCCCTAGTCATCTTGGAAATTTGCAACAAGCTACAGATGACTAGGGTTAGGGTTTCAACCACCCAACCTGCTCGAAACAATTATGCATTTAATTTAGGTGCAGGAAACACATTCAATCTAGGAGAGAGGAAAACTCAAACAAATCTGCAATCATGAAAAACCTTTTTGTAGGTACAGGGGATCACAAAATCGAGCTCAAAAGGACACCCTGCAACACACCTTGAGCACACAACCACCATGGTACAAGCTCTGCAAACAATTCAACAACACCTTGGACCACACCGTGAATGGAAAACCAGTCATATCTCATTGAATAGGGTCACTTCTGCATTGAAATCCATAAATTTCAGTACTTCCTGTCGCTACAAACCCCTCGACAAATTTGAATTCAAATTGCAATGGCTACAACCACGATGCCAGCAGAGAACAACGGCCCATGTTTAAACCTTTGTCAACCTTAAGTCATAGCCATTAGATCTTTATCTTTCCCAGGCCTCAGATCCTATAACTCATCAAATACCTTGAGTTAACATTCCGCAAATTGGTGACAAGGCAAAATCCCAGTCGCAGAATAAAAGGCCTAACCACAGTTAGATCTAGTGAACACATGAATGCACATGTTAGAAAACCCCACTTAAGTCATCTGGTGAACTGGCAACAAAGGAATCCTCCAATTCGTGCAATGTTTCCTACCTTAGCTAAAAATTCTAGCGACCCCGCGACCATGCATTCACCAAGTCACCCAACCAACTAGCGAACCACCAAATCTTCTGGCGAATGCGCGACAAGGCCACATTTTATTGGCACTGCCAAATCTTTTAATCTAGACTGCTAAAAACTTAGACCCCACCTGGGCCCACCTAATGCCACCTATCACCATACCATTCATTGGTTCACACTTGGTCACCGAAAAGACTGGCCCCACTTTATCTGGTGACCACATGACTGAAGCAAAGCAAACTGCCTAGAGGATCACTAAATGTTAGCCGATAATTGCAAGACATTTGGAGATTGCACGACTGAAGAAACAAGACCGCCTGCCAGGTCACTGAATGTTAGGGACTTGACCGCCAGAAATCAGCGAACAAGAGAAAACCTCCAGTCACCAAGTCACTGAATACTTCATAGCCCTAGGCCCGCCTGACATGCTACCATATCATTCCTTCCATAGCCAATAAAAACCTACCACCTCAACATCCTCTGACATCGGGTCCACTTGTAACACCACTTGGAAAAAGGGCCACCATCATGCGAATACAGGACTAAAGAAAAGACATAAGCTGCCTGCCAGTTCGCCTAATGTTTGCTGGTAACCATTAAATATCAGGAGAATACGTGAACACACAGTTGGGCATTCACTAGATGGAAGATATAACCGTCCGAGGATTTGGAGACCTAGTGACTGAGGCAAGACAACATACATTTGCGGGTTTGACGAATAACGTAAAGGCATGAAATAATATTAAGTGATTTAGCGAACATGAAGAAGGAAAAATAACCACGTGTAGAAAAAGGGATTTAAGTGGCCCGAAAAGGTAATGAAGAAATATAACAGGGCTAAGGCATTTTAGGGATTTTTTCACATAACGGCTAGATTTATGAATTTTTGCAAGGGTTTTTAGCCAAAAACATGAAAAAAAGGGCAGAAACCAGGGAAAAAGGAAAGGTCATGGCCACGAAATTTTTTGCATGTGCTAACACCATGGAGAGTGACACATCCAGCTTTGGAGACTATGATGACTATGACGACAGACAATGTAATGATACCTATCACACCTTTGTTCCTAAGAGGCCTCCTCGTCATGTGTTCCTACTTACTACAAATGGGCCATCACATTGGATGGATTGTGATGGTGAGCCATATGATTCTGATTTTGAAAGAGACTTTGATGGCTTTTGTGGACAATATCTAGATGATACATCTACTTCTATTGAGGAATATAAAAGGTACCATGCTGATTTGAAATGTCAATACTATAAAGATCTCTCCTCTAAGAACTCTCAGGCTGAAAATAAAGATTACACTCTCAAGAAAGATCATGTTAATGTTGGACCTTTGTCTTGTGATGGTTCCCTTCCATCCCCTACTTCCTCCAATACTCGTACATTTCCTAAAGCTTCTAAGTCTTTCAAATCTTTCACAGAACCTTCATCCAACACAAGCCCTGATACTTTTCATGTCGTTCCCTATAGTTATCCTCTAGGGCTACCTCTTAAAGAAACTCAAGCTAACCTTCACTTGGCTGCAAATAATTTCAATAATGATAAACCTAAAGAGCCTAAGCCTTCATATGCTATAATGCCTACTTTAGCTAGTCCTCCACCATCTCTTCCAAAATCTTCCATACAATCCCAACATGCTTCCTTGTCCTTAAAAGTGGCTCCATGTCAAGAGGACTCCAGAAATGATAAAGAAAAGAACATAAAGAAAGATCAAGATCAAGAACCCTCCATGTCATCCACTCCTTTTCATGATGTCTCTTATCTGCTTCAAGGTTCTTTTGATCCTGCACACCCTTTGTCATGCATTCCACCATGTCCTAAGTCTTCTCCTAAGCAAGTTCAAGCTACTACCTACACTGTTGAGCTTATTGACAATCAAAATAACCTTACCCCACTTCAATTTCCAAAGATGATACTTCCATTAAGGTTGGTAAAAATGGTGTTGTTCCTTCCAATGTTAAGCCTATTGAAAATTAAGAGAAAAATTGTGAGCTTATGCTATCCAAAGATCCTTCTCAAGATCAAATTATTCCATCTTCTTATTCTACCACTCCATGTTCACTTCCACTTTCTACTCTTCCTAAGTGTTTGGAAGCTTTGAACAATCCTATCAAATAAGGTGCTCATATTCAAGATGTACTTGATTCTATTGAAAATTATAATGCTCACTCTAAAGATGCTGATATCCTTGGTTGTCACATAGATGCTAATGAACTTATTGATTATCCTTTTGTGACTTCCAATTCCATCCTTGGACCTCTTCCACCACTACTGAAGGCTTCACATCTACCTTCCATCTTGGGTCCTTATGTCCCTTCACTTTCCCCTCCTAACTCTCCTAATTTGCCATCTATCTTGGGTACTTACATCCCTCCATCTCCTATCTTTCCTCAAGATCAACATAGATGCATACCCTTGAATCCTTTTCATCCACCCACCCATCTAAACCAGTCATATCCTCCTTCTTCCATAAGTCCCAAGTCTTTTGGAAGTAACTTGAATTTTCAATACAAGAAAAAGAAGCAAATCAAGAATCCATCAAAAAAATAAGATCACCATGTCTCCTCTAATCGACATGGAGGCATAAATTCAAAAGAGATATCTAAGAAAAAACCTACAAGACAAGTATGGGTTCCAAAATCCATCATTGAAGATATTCTCTCCAAATTACCAAAAAGAAATGAAAAGCCTACAGCTATATGGATTCCAAAGTCTCTCTTGAAAGAGTCTGGTGTTGAACAAAAAGTGAAGTTGACATTCAAGCTTCCAAAGACTTCGACTTCATCTTCTTCCAAAAACAATCTTCCATTCCATATGCCTAAACCACAACCTATGCTATCCATTCACCATATTCCTTCACGTATTCCTTCATTCACATTTCCTCCATCCTCTCGCCACCCTTCAAGGTGTGTGTTGACATTGATCTTGCCTTCCTTTCCACCTACCCTTTCACAATCCTTCCATTCATTATCCTTCTACCTTCTATCATTTTTCCTCATTTGCCTATTCCTCCTATCTTCCAACCTCACTTGCTTTACATAAAACCTTATCCTCCATTTTTCTCTTCCATCTCCCTTTCCCTATCAGCATCTTTGAGCATATCATGGTTTATCCTTTCAAGGAGCACTATCTAAAAAGCTTGCCTTCTTCCAAAAAGAGAAATGAAAAAAGAAATAAAATAAAAATTGAAAATGTGCCTTGGTGAAAACCTGGAAACCGGCACCTTGGTAGCAAAAGTAAAGAGAAATAAATTCATCCTATGGTGAAAACCACTCCCTTGTGGTACATTGGATAAGTACCATGATGAAAACATGGCAATCAAACATCATGCGTAGTTCTTCTACATATTTCATCCATTCCATCTTCTCTCTTTGATCTTGACAAGGTTGACCTATACATGAACATTTGGCTATTTTGTGAGCTATCTTATGATGATGTTTCTTTCATTCTCTTCTTGTTTAGCCTTCATGTCTATTTTCATCCATTCATTCTAGCCTTTCACTATCCTTTTCCCCTTTGCTCTTGATCTAATAAAAAAAATTTAAAAAAGTAATGTTCAAACAAAATATGAAGACAACCTTATCATATTTCTATAATAAAAAAAAACATAGTATTGCACATCATTCAAAGTCTCTAATCTAAAGCTGAAATCATATCTTTCCTCAGTAATCAAGACAACAACCATGACTAGTTGTTGATTCATCAAAAGTCCTCATCATTTGGGGCAAATCTATCATCACTTGGGGCATATCAGATTCATCAAAATTCATATCAATCTGGTATTCTCCTAATCTTGTAAACTATATTAGTTTTTTCAACCATCAGATCATAGTGTTCCTTCCTTAGTTCTTCGGCAATTGAAGGGTTTGGATGTGATACCTACTAGTTCTGCTAAGACAATCGAGTCTAGAACCAGTCACTCACTTCTTCATAATCATAAGGTTCACAATTAGGCATTTTGACACTTTTTTTTGCAATCCTTGGTTCATCTCTGCTACAGTGAACATTATCTTTGGTCATTCAAGACCTATTATCTTCATATCAAATCTTTCGATCAGCTTCTGTCTCATATCAATTATCAATTTCAAATCAGTTACATATCTCTATCAAACCATGACTATCTTTGAACCATTGCACTTCACACAAAAATTCAAAGAGGGGCAAAATATAATACCCCAAAAATGGGCTATAAGTTCATTAACCTTCTATATCGACACAACAAATGAAATCGACATCAAAGTCCTAACCTAAGGCACATCTAAACATCATTGAATCCTAATTGATTATCATAAATTCTGCATCAGGGAATATTCCTAGTAATATTCCTAATTTATCTAATTATCTTTAATTTAATGATTATTTGGCGATAAATCACATTTATACAAAGTTTGATTAATTGAATATTTTCATATTTAATTAATTAGATTTAATTCTGCCACTTGATTATTAAGTTGAATTTAATTATATTTATTCCTAAGTATTATTATTCAAATTTGACAATAAATCAAAATTCCTATTATTAATTGATTAAATTCTTATTTAATTAATTAAAACAAGCTGTCAATTTTTAATGATATTATTTTTGAATAAAAGTTTGATTTTAATAATTGATTAACCCATAAATCAATTGTTTTAATTTTAAAATCAATTAAGTTGGAAATAAATCACTTTATTATTAAATCAATTCATAAATAAATCATGCACAATCAAGAAAAGTAGACAACTATCAATTATCAATTAAAGCTAAACTCTGTTTTGAGTTAAACTCTGCTTTTGCATGTTTTTGTGAGTTAATTATCCTTTATTTAAAAATAACTCAAAAATCAAGCTGAGCTATCTAAGTGATTTATGGCTTTCTTTCATGCATGTCCAAAGCCCTAGATTTCTATAAATTAAGGCTTCAGCTCATCTTAAATCATCTCATAATTGTGCAAACTTATGCTGGAGAATCAACATCTGGAGAATCAAAGCTTATTACGAATCAAGGCTATTGTGAGATCAATTTGTTTTTTTACATTCATTTAGATTCATTTTTATATCATTGTTAGCTTACTTTGCATATCATAGCATATTAGTTTTTACATATCATAGATTTCATATCAAGTTTTTCATCTTATTGCATAGAAAATCCAAAAAAATAGATTAATTGCATTCATATTTCATATTAGTTTTACATCCAAATCCTTCATTTAGGTGTCGTCTAGGTCATTGATCTCGATAGCAATCCGAGAACATCAATCTCACACCAATTAGAAGGTAGTAAATTTCTTGGTTAGATTAGATTTCAATTTTGCATGATTTTTGCTAACCTCTAATGTTTTACTGAAGTGTTGTGTCTCTAGATTAGGTACAATTTTCACACACACAGTATGCAAAATACATTGTGAGGATCTAGATAAACCCAAATTACAAGGAATAAGATGATCCAAAAGGCATATTTATCATGATCAAATTTGTGAGCTTACTTGGGTACTGACAATACGAAAAAAGAAAATGATGAATTTTCTATAGATATTCTTAGTTCTACTGATTCTAACGATACGTTGTTTATCATTTTATTTTCAACTATTGCTTGAGCTGGATGATCAAAATTGACATGTCCAGTTCTTTTGGGGGATAGATTCATAAAAATCTACTTATCGCAATAACGAAGAAACCTGACTTGAATGATCTTGTATTAAGGGCTAAATTAGCTAAAGGCATGGGACACAATTATTATGGCCAGCCCACTTGGCCCAATGATCTCTTATATATTTTTCAAGTAGTTATTTTTGGTACTATTGCATGTACCATAGGTTTAGTAGTTCTAGGACCATCAATGATGGCTGAACCATAAAATCCATTTGCAGCTCCTTTGGAAATATTACCTGAATGGTATTTTGTCCCCGTATTTCAAATACTTTGTACAGTACCTAATAAATTATTAGGTGTCCTTTTAATGGATTCAGTACTTGCAGGACTATTGACAATCCCTTTCTTGGAGAATTTGAATCAATTTCAAAATCCATTTCATCGTCCAGTAGCTACAACAATATTCTTAATCGACACATGAGTAGCTCTTTGGTTAGGTATTGGAGCAACGTTACCTATCGATGAATCTTTAACTCTAGGTCTTTTCCAATTTGATATAAATTAGAATATCTTAATATAGGAGAGGATGGAAATCTTTTGTTTATATATCTAGGGAGTAGTTGCTTTAAGATAAATGGTCTCTCCCTAGATATATGAATGGGGGATAAAAAAATAGAACTCTTTCCTAAGAGGGGTTTTCTTAAAGTTAGAACTAAACTCTTAACCCTTAACTCTGTAAGAAATAAATGCCTTGTCAATGACAAGCGACATTCTTTAACTTGTCACACACCACGTCCAAATTCATACAGATGATGTAACTGATTTTTGACAGTTTTGCATTTATGGGAAAGATTTACTGCCAGATATGAAAGATTAAGAATAAAATTTTAATTTCTCACAAGCATGCATTTAGGGGAAAGATTTAAATGAAATAATTAGAGGCATATTAAGGAAAATGGATTTAATACCATTAAAGATAGAATACTTTATTACTAAGTAACGATCAAGGATTCAAGGGATATTTATAGATGATCCAGCTTCTTTATTCCTCAATTTGTCTTTGCTAGATAAATTGTTTGTTTAGGTCATTAGTCTGAACTCTGCAAATAATTTATTTTTAAGGTTTCTAAAGTTTTAGATGGACACTCAAATTAGGCTTAGATGCACATCTGAGGAGGCCCAGAAGGCCTTTCTGGGTTCCTTTTTAGATGAAACCTTACAATCAATTTGTAAAGAGGGTGGGCCTTTCATAATATAGGTTGTTAAAATGGTGTTGGGTAGAGAGTTTCTGCACAATGAATATAGGCACTAGATCAACATAGACAATACATCCCATTTTTTGGCATCTCTTCTTGACCTCAGAGGAGAGAAGGTGGACATGTTAATGCTGCTAATGAGGGTTTTTAAAGAAGAATACATTGGGGACAACATTCATGTTGTCATGTTCATAGAAATAGGGGTGGGGATCCCTTAGGCAAGTGAAATACCCAATCTTCTCCTCCTAAGCCAGAATGTGGCCATGCAACCTTTTCTATTGGGCCTAAATGCTAGGCAGTTGAATCGCCATAGGAAATGGGCGCTGATAGCTAGGGATTTTCTATGAAAGTGGTTTCTACTTAAAGAAGTGGAGGCTGAGCTAGGGTAATACGGGTGGCTCAATGAATTCTTGTAATTAATCCTCTCTACAAAATTCTACTTAGATGGAGTCGAAGGGAAAAATTAGTAGTGGTTGTTTTTGATAAAAACATACAACATTTTTGGGTTTTTTGTTTATACAATCATACCACGTCTTTTGTTTTTTTGTTTATAGTACGTTTCTCTTTTTAATGGACAATGTAATTATAATTTTATGAACAAAAAACAATGAAAATTTCACATGTTCATTTCAATTTGTGTTTTATGGGTACAAAAAATGGTTCTTAGACTTCTCTGTGATTGCAATATTTTAATTAGTTAACTTATCTGTGTATTAGACATGTATGATGTAACTCGTAAGTACATTTCAATAGAAATAAGGAAACGATGTCGATGGTATTTCCATTTTTAAATCTGAATATTTAAAATGTATCATAGTTGTACAATGTAGATAGTTGTAGTTAATAAAAGAAGTGTCTTATCACTGACATTAAGTTTGGGTAATGTTACCTGTCATGACATTTTTTTCAATTTCACACACTCTTACATTTAATATGAAAGATTTACATAATTTTTGAGGACAAATGAATTAATAAGCTTAGAGAAAGATTTTATGGTTTTCTAATTATAAGGTATGATAATTATATGTGATTATTGTTAGGAATGGGAACACTGAGAGGGGTGGGTTGAATCAGTGTTCTATATATTATTACTTTTTCTGATATCTTTAACTTCGACTTAATTTCTTAAGTACAAAAATGAATATTAATGTAAGAAAGATAAAAATCCATAACACATAACACCAAAGATGATTACGGGGAAACCCAAATAGGTAAAAACCCAGGTGGGAATTGACACCCACTAAGAACTGCACTAGTGTTTTATGACCCCTGTTAGAAGATCTTACAACCCTGTTAGGAGTTGATCTTTACAATGCTTTTAGTACAATGACCTAGTGTAGGGTTGGACCCTATTAGTAGTATTTTACAATTAACCCTGTAAAGGGTGGGGACACGTTTTCCTAGAGCTCACTACTCAAGTGGGTGAAGGCTACAAACTTCTGGATCTCAAATACACACTATATATGCAAGCTGGACTATTTTTGTGACACTTCTTGTTAGATCAATTCCTTTGTGCACTTATGCTTTAGGTTCTTTTAAAGCACTACAATAATCTAACTACTCTTCACATACCTCTACTCTACTCTTATCTACTTTCTATTCAACTTCCATGCTTAATTACAAGGGTGCATGTCTTACATATATGCATAAACAAAACTATTAACCAGGTTGGCCTTCAACCTATTACATAAAATGCTTCCAAGTGAATAGGGGAATATCCTTTTTAAAAAAATATTATAACTGCTAATCAAAATACCAACAGTCAGCTGCATGCTCTGTTCTGCTCTGTCGCTTACTATTTTTGCCACTTCATCTGGTTGTATCTTCATCATACTAAATCATCTGATCA
This sequence comes from Chamaecyparis obtusa, assembly GCA_027943335.1. Taxonomy (NCBI): domain Eukaryota; kingdom Viridiplantae; phylum Streptophyta; class Pinopsida; order Cupressales; family Cupressaceae; genus Chamaecyparis; species Chamaecyparis obtusa. The sequence continues at coordinate 34,539 of BSBK01012186.1, forward strand.
TGCCCTCTTAGACTTAGCATGATTACATATCAACAATCTTATCTTCAAGGGTTCATGCAAAAACCCAATCATATGCTTGTGTGTAGATGCCCTATTCACCTGGTGCTCTCCAAACTGTCCAGGCTTCCATACTTAACCAAATTCTGATGTTCTAACTGCTTGCGCTGACTCCATACCATCATATGACTTTGTTCCAATAATGACAACACTAAATCATAGTCATATATATCACTATAACCAACTTTCCAACAATATCCCACTTTTTCATTAATGGCAACAAAGGAATATGGCCAAGTTAATAGTTCTATCTTTATACAAAATTTTCTAACATATATACTAACTTATATCTCCCCTTCTTCTATATAGTCTACTCCTCTTTATATCATATACATAGCTCCATATTCTCCCTCCTATACTCTACTCCCCCTTTGACATTAATGACAAAGGTGTGCAAAAAATGTATCTACAAGTACTTAAATAGTTAATACATCCGGGTAGGCTATCTGAAGGTTTTCAATCTCATTCTGCCAAAACGTAGTTAGTGCATTGACTATTTGGAGATGGGTGCACAAAGCATATGTCAACTTCTCCATCTTGTCCAATTCTAAACTTGGACCTTGATCATATGTCACCATAGTGGCATCGATCTCCTTAATATTCTGATTTAGCACATCTAAGGAGGGTGCAAGTGCATGTCTCAATTGTGCTTTCCTAGCCCCTATCTTGGATATTTCTTGCTCGGCCTTCTCATTCTTATCCACTTGTCCTTGGTAGACATTATTGCACATATTCACATCTTGTGATGAATGCAATACTAATTTTCTCATAGTTGTCATCATAGCTTCAACATCTTTGATTTTCTTGGCAAGGTCTACAGTAGGATTATCTTTATTGACGAAGTCTACTATTATCTTTCTTCCCTTTGCTGCAAAGTATTTCAAAAAAGCTTGACCAACCTTTAAAGAGCTAAGGTCAAGTGAAAAGTTCCCTACTAGATCACTCAATCTCTTCTTATGATATTTCTCTTCTGGCACCTTGGATGCAGATTCTTCAAGGCAAGAAAAGTTTGCTTTGAAGCTTATCAGGATAGTACTGACATCATCTACAAAATGCACTTTTGTTACCTTCTTCTCTTCTAGCAATAGACTATTCAAGATATTGACTGACCCAAGAAACAAAGGATTTCTCATTACTTGTTTCTCCTTGGCCTTCTCCATAGCAAGTAAACTGATCTTGATCAAGTCTTCTTCTCCCCAAGAGTCCAAGCTTGTAGTGTTAGGAGTCAAACTTGAAAACAATGATGCTAATGACATGGGAGTGATAGGTGTGTTTTCCATCACTTCTATCTTTATCTTTATAGGCATTTCAACAAATGGTTCATCTGTTGGTTCTTTTTCTTTCTCTTCTTCTTCTTTTTCCTTTCCCTTTTCTTCCTCCTCTTCCTCTTCTTGTCCTGTTAGATCATCAATCAACACATCTTCTTGTTTCTTTGGTGAATTATCACCGCATAGTATTTCTACCTCTTGTGTACTCACAAAGGCTTCCTCAAATTTGTCTAAGTCTTTGTCAGTGGCCACCATTGATATCTCCACATTATCAATCATTATTGTATCTTTATTGACTTCAGGCATGGGCAAAGATACCATAGCCTCTATGGTTGCTATCATAGTGGGCACTGAGTCCTTTGGACCTATCATAGGTGCATTTATGCTCTCAACATCTTTGGCTTGGTCAATAGGTGCTTGAGTTGTTGGCGTAGATGTAGGTTACATGCATTGTTCTAGAAACACCTTCTCATAGGATTTTTCTGTCTCCTTGGCAATCAATTCATAATCCTTATTGATAATATGTAGGGTTCTCATCTTAGTTCTAAGGTGTGGCTTTACTAAGTCCATTAATAAGGCCTTCTCTTCAATTGAGCATACTGGCAGATTGTCATCCAGTTTCTTTTCTCTAATTTTGAAGTCTTCTTCATTAGTTTGTCTTTTCAAAGAGTCCACAATATCCCAAATTTTATCTGGAATCAATGTCTTCAATTCGAGCATAGTCTTCTTAAATGTGATCATATGTTTTTTTTGCATATCATGGATCTCATATTTTTCTATCTCATGATATCTATCATAAAAAATTTGATATCTGATCAAGTCTACCTTCATCTACCACTCTAGATCTCAACACTTGTAAACTTGGTAAAAATCTTACATCAGGAGGTGGTTGCACATTTTTGCCTCTACTTCTTGTGGCTCATGTTGATGGATGACTTGTAGTTATTTGCTTCTTCCTCTTAGGAATCTTAAGAGATTCTTCAGTGGACTCCAAGTCAATTGTGTCTGAGGGTGTAAGATTGACATCATCTATCTTACTCTCCTTTTCCTTTGGATCATCAATTTTCTCAATCTTTATTTCTTCATCTTAGGATCATCAGTCTTCTCTATCTTGGCTTCCACAGTGGATGTGCTATCAATTTTCATAGCTATCTTATCTTCTCTATCTTTATCCAAATCAGCCTGAGTGACACCATGAATCTTAAGTATCTTTGATGTGATCTCAGAGGCTTTCCTCTTGGTTACTACACTATTTAGGATTGCATCTACCTGTCTGGTTTTCTCCTCATATGTTCCCCACCTAGGCTCATTTGGATCCTTGTGTGCTATAAGTAGAACTTGTGCATATGCTTCCAAAACATGTTCCTCTACTTCATAACCAAGTGGATGAATCCACTTAGTTCTAGGCTTAACAACTTCCATACAAGTTATGTTTGTTTCCACCATAAAACAAATACTATCCTTATACTTTTCAACTATGCTTTTAGGTATCCTATACCTCATCTACATCTTTATCCTGAATGTTTTTATCTATAACTCCATAAAATCTTTCAGAGTACTCTCAGTTGATGGCTTATGTGATATTTGTGGCATAGTAGGCATGTTTTTATTGAGGTACAAATCTGAGACTTTTCCAACTATATGAAAGTACATTTAGATAAACAGTGATTCAAGCTTGAATATTTTTTCTCTTGTCATGTTTGATTTCCCTTATGTTGTCAATCAATTGTGTGCACAAGATCTCACACAAGTTGAATTCTCCATTCTCCTTTACAATTCTAATGACTGTAAGGATAGTGTCTGCAGACACACTACTGACCCTATTTGCATGCTAGAATCATAGCCTATAAATTAATGTCTTTCTCCTCAATTGGCTCTATGGTCATACTACTCTTTTCATTGCATGACTTACAAGCTTGCTCAACTAATTTTCTGACATCCTTACTAACTGGAAGAATGGCATCTATCTTTGATAGTCCTATCATCTCATAAATGAGATCAACTATGATTCTAACTAGAACTTTGCCTATCCAAAATAGGTCATAATGAATTCTACTCAACAGGATCTTAATCCATTCAGATTCATAGAATTCATAGGCTATAGCATACTCAATGATTGGGTGATTCTCAAGGTGCACAAACTCATCCATGAATGTTTTATAAAAATTCATCATTGACTTAAGGTGCGACCTAATTCTATCCAAACCGACTAGTTCATTTTTGCAATACACATATGCACGTATGTCTTCTATGTGCGTAATGCCGATTGGGGTTCTAGAAAAAGCTCCTTCTAGGTCATCTAGGGTGGACTTGAAAGGATGCTTCTTAAACACATATCTTATCCTTTCAACAACATAAAAAGCAATTGGTGTAGCCATGAATTACTTGATTTATTGCTTCATAGAGATTTCCAAGGGTTTTTGGATTATCATGTCTAAACTAGGGCTTCCAACAATCAATCTACCTTCTTCGCTGATGAATTCAACTGCAATGCTTCACAAATCATCTGCTAGTGCTCCTGTGATCTCCAAACGCTTAATCTTGATTGCAAATGAGTGATAATTAAATATCTAGTGACTATAAAGTGGTTTTCCGCCATTAATGCTTGTTGCATAAATACAAAATGCAGTTGTAAATTCCATTATTTGTCTTTTCTATCAATCATGTAGTGCTCTCTTTCATACTGCATCAACTAGTCTTTAATTAGTTATATCCAAAGGTGCATACTCTAAGAGTGAGTATACCAGCTGCACAGGGGTCTAGAGCTAATCTAGCTCCCCCTATAACCATGATGGTCATTTTAACCATAAATAAGAGGTGCATCCATTATGGATGCATCCTCAAATATTTCACCAACATTATCTGACTTTTCTTCCTTCCAAATCAAGCTCACATCTTATGTAGCTTTCACAAACTTGACTTCTCCTTCTTCATCCAATATCGATCCTTCTATCTTTTTAGGGCTTTCCTATCTTTGTGCTTTTGTTCTACAAAACCTAGAGATGTGTCCAACCTTGTTACATGAGTGACAAATGACTGGAGGTCTGATATTCCTTGGTGCGTTGATGTGGGTTACAATTTTACATTGTCTAGCTATGTGACCATTATAATTACATATCTGACATGTAATGTTCTAAGGACTTCTTACATTCTATTGTGGATGACTTCTCTAATTTTGCTAATTCTGATTTCTTTTACTTGATCTACAATTCATAGCTCTATGACCAAACTTATTACATGAATAACAATAACCATTGAAAGGTCTTACCTCTTTACAATCTTTTGCTATATGTCCATGCTTGTTATAGGCATAAAAAGTTTTGTTTATAGGCTTGCGCTCATCTTCAATAAGATTGTTAGTCTTCTTGGCTTCTATAGGTTCTTTAGGAGATTTCATTCTCTCTCGCATAGCATCAATCTGAACTTGGGCTTCATTGAATCCAATACCAGTGGTATCTCCTTTTAGCTTTCAAGCATACAATTGTGATTCTATCAAATCCTTGCTTGTGTAAAAATTTTTGATATGATTCTTTGCTTTAGTCAATTCAGATTCCATCTACTTCTTGATGTTTTCTAACTCTAGGATTTTCATGTTTTCTTATCTCGGTTCTTCATCTAACTTCTTGTTTTCTTTGACATGTTCTTCATAGGCTTCTTGATTTTTGCATAGCTTTTCATCTAAATCTTCAATCTGATACTTTAGAGATGTGCTTTCTTCATTCATCTTTTTGATCATTATCCCTGAGTTACTTGTAGAACAATCTTTTAAATCCTTTTTCAATTTCTTAATGAATTCTTGTGAACCACTAACCTTTAATTCTAGTACTTCAATTTCTTTCTCAAATTTGTGAAGATCTTTAAGAGCTACTTCAAGATTCTTCTTTAGATGTTTCACTTCTTCTGAACCCATGATCTCGTCAAGTGGTTAAACTTGTCTTCAAAGGACCAAAGCTCTGATACCAATTGTTAGGAATGGAAATATTGAGAGGGGGGGTGAATGAATGTTCAATATATTATTACTTTTTTTGATATCTTGAACTTCAACTTAATTTCTTAAGTACTGAAATGAATATTAACCTAAGCAAGATAAATAACCATAACACATAACACCAAAGATGATAATGGGGAAATGCAAATAAGTAAAAACCCCGGTGGGAATTGACACCTACTAAGAACTGTACTAGTGTTTGATGATCCCTGTTAGAAGATCTTGCAACCCTGTTAGGAGTTGATCTCTACAATTCGTTTAGTATAGTGACCTGGTCAAGGGTCTGAGCCTATTAGGAGTCTTTTTTAATTAACCTTGTTAGGGGTGGGGACACATTGTCCTAGAGCTCACTGCTCAAGTGGGTGAAGGCTACAACCTTTTGGATCTTAGATACACAGTATATCTTCAAGGTGGACTGCTGTTGTGACACTGCTTGTCAGATCAGTTCCTTTGTGCACTTATTCTTTAGCTTCTTGTAAAGCACTAAAATATTATAACTTCTCTTTGCATACCTTTTCTCTTCTCTTATCTACTTTGTACCCAACTTACATGCTTAATTACAAGGGCACATGTCTTATTTATATGGGCAAACAAAACTATTAACTAGGTCGGCCTTCAACATATTACATACAACACTTCTAAGTGAATTGGCTCAAGCGTGTTTCAAAAAAAAGATATTAACATGTCTATAACCTAAATACAATAGGCCTAGAGCCTTTTAAAAACAATATTATAACTACTAATCAAAATACCAACAATTAGTTCCATGCTTTGTTTTGCTCTGCCGCTTACTATCTGTGCCACTTCAACTAGTTGTATCTTCATCATACTGAATCATTTGACCATGCACTCTTAGACTTAGCATGATTACATATCAACAAGGTTATCCTCAAGGGCACATGCCAAGGCTCAATCATATGCACGTGCACTGATGCTTTGTTTACCTAGTGCTTTGTAAACTGTCCAGTCTTCCATACTTAACCAAATTCTCATGTTCTAACTACTTGCGCTGACTCCATACCATCATTTGACTTTTTTTTTCCATAATGACAACACTAAATCATAGTCATATATATCAGTATAGTGAACTTTCCAACAAATATGATTATCAACATTAAAGTTATAATCAATAAAAAAGATCATTTTAACTTTAAGTATATTATATAATCAATAAAAAATATTACTTTAACTCATGTTTTTTTGGGAGACCTAGCAATTCATGACCACAACATTCTCATAATCTCTAAACACTAACCTTAACTCTGACGTCATTACAAGATCAAGAGATAACCATTTTGTCAATTTGCTGAAGTAACAAGGAAAGTAACTTAGGTTTATGAAATTTATTACAATGTAATATTATTAAAAAAATAGTGCATTTTGAATTTGATTGGCTAAAATTTTTACTATTCAATTAAATAACTTTAAATGTTATTAGCCATTATTAATTAATAACTATTAAGGAAAAAATAACATTATAACATTTAACAATGTCTGTTGCAAATAACTACCATTGGCTGAGCACAGATCGATGATGTATAGTGGATTCGGGATGAAAGGGAAAAGCAACCCCATTTTCTCAAACCCATTCCTGAATCATGACATGTGTCACTAAACATGTTCCACTTGGACAGTCTACCAACAATGTCATTTGTTGATGACCTTTGACTAGTGACTGGTGACTAGTGAGGTGAGTCAGGTGACTAGGTGAGTTAATGGGACCCACGGGGCCACCACACTAGATAGTGACTAACAATGACCATTGGATGATTGTAGATCAATGACCGAAGATGTATTTAGGGATGAAAGGGTAAAGCAACCACATTTTTTCAAACCCATTCTGGAATCATGATATGAGTCACTAAACACATTCCACTCATATAGTCTACCAATAATGTCATTTGATGATGATGTCTAACTCCTGAGGTGAGTCAAGTGACTAGGTGAATTAATTGGACCTAGCAGGCCACGACACCAGATAGTGACTAACAATGACTGTTTGATGATTGTAGATCAATGAACAACATTGTATTTTGGGCCAAAAGGGAAAAGAAAACCTATTTTTGCAAACCCATTCTAGATTCATGACACGTGTCCACTCACACGGTCAGTGACAAGTGTGATGACTGTAGATTGTACAATTTTTGTGCTTTAAGTTTCCAATCTAAGTTTTTCATTTATAAGTATAAGTTGTTTGGAGATTTAGAAAGGGGTTACAAATTCTAAATCTCTAGGCTGAGGATTGAGGTCCGAGGAAAGCAGAAAAGTCTCTCAACTCTCTTCCCAGTCATAGTGTGCAAAAATCAAAACTACGGGTATTTAAAATCTTGAACACCTACGTCTTGCATTTTAAATTTTTTAAAATCTATTGGTTTACAACTTTACTGTTTCTAACAAAAGGAACTAGAACAATTTTCTAGACTTCTTTTTGGCACCAATGTACCATAAAATTATAGGCACTCCAATGCCTATATTTCCTGCTACTTGTAGAGATTGCATTCAACTCAGAAGTCAAATACAATTGGTTAAATGGTACTTCATGGAAGAGTACATTATGTTAAGATTTTACGGTTCAGTGGTAGAACCCTACAAACTTCTAATACATGTAATAAAGAGGGTATTTGCATTGGCATATGTACAGTAAATGGAGAGCACAGATGTACTCTTTAATGGTCAGCAAAAGAAAATGACATTTCCTTCCTTTTCTTTCTCATTTGGAGGGTTCACATTTGAGAGAAGAGGATTCAAAGTGGCACAAGCCTTTTTTTCTATTTTTTTCTTTAATGTTGACATTCACTGATCATATGATCAACTAAACATAACTAGAACAAAGCTTAGAGAGAATGAGAACTCTTCAAGAAAATGTCAACATGAAAGTATGCCATTGATAGAAAAATTTAAAACATAGAGTCCTAGGACAAGGTAAAAAAAGAGATGGAGAAATATGTTGCCGAAAATAATATTTCAATACAGGAATTGCCATCACAAATTATGACATTTAACAAATAGAAAGGAAAAGTACAGGCCATGACATTGTATAATTTCTACCAGAAAGTTGTTGAACGATCTACAAAATCTATTCCAAAAGACCTAATGGATGAATGTATGGATGATAATTGGACTCGAACAAAAATTTCTAATTTTTAGAAAATGAGGAAGAATCTCGGAGAGGCAAAGAACTCTGGAGATCTTTATGACGTGGAAGAGGATACAATGTTTACAAAATTATCAAATAAGGAGCATCAAACTAAAGTATATCATGATGTTTATGATCGTCCAGATAATGAGAAGGATTCTGTGAATCCCACATCCAGTAAAGTATATTCAATTAGTAGAGGAGTTGATGTGTCCATAAAAGATAAATATACCAAAGGGGTAGATATTGTAGAAAAAATGGGCTACCCAAGTTTTGGTGGTCTGGTTCCCAGTGGACAAGGGCCTTGGTCTCCACCTAACCCATCAGCTCCACCAAAATATGGTCAAAAACTAGTCCTTGGACTTCAATCATCATAAATTCATTAACAAAAAATACTAATCAATCAATTTAATTTGTTCCAACTTCAAATCCAGTTACACCTATTCCAAGCACTCATATTCAATCTGAATCAATTTCCACTCCCATGGCTGTGGATATCATGGGTACAACTAGTGGTCTGAAAAGGACATTATAGGTGGACATAGGATCAATGGATCCTAGAGATCAAGGTAGTTTAAAGAAGCAAAACATTATGACAAGTAGTAGTACAACAATGGAAATGGTGACTCTGAGTCCAACAATTGCCACACCTTCAGGACAAAACCCTCAAAACAGTCCAATAACTCCTTTTGTAATGGGTTAGGGTATTGCTAATCCTCATGGTGGAATTATTAGAACCATAGGCAACATAGGTGGAAGCTTGTACATCAGTGCAAGTGCTATTTCAACATTCAAACAATCAATTGTGTCAGAAAACCCCAATTTTCATTATAATGATATTGTAACTAACTTTGAACAATCAAAAAATAGGAATAGACAAAACAGTAAGACATTGAAGATGGAAGCAGTTATTGTAGCTCATGATGTAGAACCTGCACTGAATTGGTTATTTCCCACATATGATCGAAAGAAAGATATGATGGAGTTCATGGTTGTTATGCCCCCAACTAGAGATAAAAATCCACCAAAGAGTGAGTTAGATCCATCTCAATTTCAAGTTAGCACCCTCCAAATGAATTTTTCCAAAATTAAAAATAATGACAAGATAAATGTGTCAAAAATGACCAACCAAGTGGTCTACAGTTTAGTGATGAAGTTGGAGAGAGAGAAAGGAAAGCTTCAGGGCACAATAGTAAAGTTAAAGGCAGACCTGGCAAATGAAAAGGTAAAGGAGAAAGCAACAGAAAACAAGTGCAAAGAATTAGAGAAAGGGATAAAAAATTCATTCTCTAAAGAAGAAATTAGACAGCAAGAACATATGGACACAAAACAAAAAACTTTGAGGGAAACATTGGAACAAAGTGAAAAAAAACTTGAGGATGAAAAATCCTCTTCATGAAGTATATAGAAAAGCATGGAGAATGCGGGACATACAAACAATAACTTAAATAAAGAATTGGAGAATGAGAGGGTAAAGTTAAAACAATGGGAAGGGAAAGCAGAGAAAATAAAAAAACATAGTAAACACCAGTTCTCAAAAATGAGTGAAGACCTAAAGAAGGAAAATAATATAATTAAAACTTATGAAAACAACTTGAATGACCATGTATAAATATAGTCAAGAAAATCAAAAATACTTATGGGGGAAAATAAAGGTGTCTTCTGATAGGTTGTGTGATTAGTTTGAATTAAATGAAGTCTTAGATATGTTTTTGGGAAGTTGAAAGAGCACATTGAGAACAACAAAAAAATTTGTCAAAGACAAAATACCGCAAAGAAGATTTTGCAAGAAATCAACATAACCAATGATAGGCATTTGGCAAGCAAGGGAATTTAGGACCACGTTGGTGCATTAATAAAGGCAAACTCTATCTTTCAAAAATGTCAGAAACTAATAAAAGTAGACGAAACATTTTCCTTATTCAGGCCAAAGCTTGCCAAGTTGAATAATAAAACAACCAAATTGATAACTCAAGGTTTGTTGAGTCCTGGTCCTGATTACTCATCAAAAATTTTGTTGGAAGAGAAGCTTACACAAAAAAGTTTAGAGGACACAATGACATCTGATTTAGGCAAGCTTTCTTAGGATAGAACTCATGAAGGTATTGCAGATTGCATCAAAACATTGACAACTTTGAATGCAGTATTGGAAGGAACATTTCATTCAACTCACTCTTCCAAGTATGGATGGTTGACGAGGTTGCAGTTCATTTACTATAACATCACAAATATTGACCTTCCAACTGATGAAGAATGGAGCATACTAAAGAAACTAACAAAATCATCTTGATCTCATGAATCATAGTATGTGAAAGTAATTTTAGTTTCAATCATCTCTATATCTTTTTCTAATTTCTTGAATTGAGTTTAAAGTAACAAGTTTGAACTTTGTTTTTTGAATAGGATCAATGTTGCAAATGCTATTGCCAATGCTAATTTACTAAACCAGCCTATCAAATGTAGAAATGTACAGTTGTAGAGATGTTGTAGAGATGTATAGTTGTAGAGATGGGTATTGAGTCATTGAATTTTATAAATAGAATCACAAAGTTGTGTTCTTACTAATATTAATGAATGAAATGTTACATTATATCATATTTGTAATTAAATTAATGACAATCAATATTTCTAAGAATTGTAACATATGAATTTCTATGTCATCAAAAAAAATAATGAAAAATCTACAAGAATTGTACCATATGAGCTGAATAATGCAAATGAAAACCATTATTAATTGTGGAATTTAATCTTGATGACATTATAAACCACATTCATGTTTTTGACATTGGAATATGCTATTATGCATGATTGATGATGAGATACATAAACTGATAGTAGACTTCAGGAAAAAGTTTAATAAATACCTAGGACCTGCTACTTCTACAATGGTTCAACGTGCCACATTATAGCATTATTGGGATCCTCGGTTTCACCACCATCAACTTCATAGCTTCCTTGGTTCTTTGATATGTTTTCATCACTTTGCATACCTATGCTTAACTGATGTTCACCGCAAGTAGTACTAGTACCGGTACATGATTCAATGACATCATTGTCTCTGGCACTCCCACTTTGGTTTGAAATGTTGCCCAACCCTCTTCTCTAACATTTCTTCCTCCACAATTTTAGGCCCTTTTGTAAGGAAAAGTATTGACTTCATACTGGGATGTATAGAGCCTCAAGCAATTTTCCAAATTCTTTTCTAGTTTGTTTCTTAGGTTTGACTTTAGGAATCCCAAAGCACTAAAAACTCTCTCATCCTCTACTGACCCCAATATCATGGTCAGACATAAATCAACAAGCTTGAAATATTCTGATATTGAATCAATCAACATTTCACTCTCAGCTAGATTTTTCTGAAGCCTTGTTACCAATTCATCATTGAGAGGGTTTTGCATAATATTATATTGTTCCCTCATTGTCAGTGAAAAATGACTTGATTGCTCTCTCAAATGAGATTCATCTAAAATTCCATTTAGATTTAATCTATTTAACTCTTTGGTTTTGCAAAAAGGTTCTATCAAAGTAGTAGCTTAGTTTTAAAATCTTTTAGATTGTTCAGTCTCCAATATCGAGGAAATACAGTAGCCATGGATTCAAGTAGTTGGACTGGAGGGATTCTTTATCTAATATGTGCAGAAAGATCAAAGGCAATGTGCTCCATAGAAGCTGTTATAGACTCAATGATCTTGGTAAAGTCTTCCCTTTTGATAATTGATACTCACTTCCTGGGGTTCTTTCCTAGTTCCTCAAACTCGATCCTGGCAACATAGTGCATTGGTATCTCAACTCCGTGAACTTCTGCACATAACTCCCCATTTGCCCCAATTTTTAAAAAGTTATCAGGATTATCCAAATCTATGATTTTCAACTAGCTGGCAAATTTTACATCATCACATGATGGATAGAGATTATAGAGCATCACGTATGTCAATTTACATAGCGCAACATATTCTGAAATATACATAGCTCTTTGCTGGGCCTTTTTCATTAAATTTCTCATTTCCTCAAGCATGGGGAGAAGACCTACTAATGTTAAGAGTGTCTCTACATTACTTAACATTCATAGCAGTCCAAGAAATTTTAGTTGCCCTACTTTGTCACGACTTGAGTTCATTAGACCAAGAAACGATTGATATTCTAAAAAAATGTGATGTGCTGGTCCATCCAAAGAGATCCATATGGTATCATTATCCTTAAGAAGGTTGTCCCCATCGGTTAGTCATTTATAAAAGTATTGAAATTCCCTCAATCATTTTAGACTTTGACATAAGTATTGGTAGAGCTCTTTGATTAAAACTTCAATTCTTTGTACTGGAGCATGCTTGGTGACAAATCCAAAAGCTAGATTTAGTATGCGGGCCATGCACTAAATGGGAGTAATGTAGGGTGCACAAGAATATTGTATCTTTGTGCAAAGACCGCCCCTATGGCCTTGCATTACTGAAGCTCCATCCACTCCAACACACACCAAGTTTTTGGCAATCATCATTTCATTTATACCTCCATATTCAATTAGAGAACTCTTTACTAGTTCAAATAAATTTTCCATTGTCGCATTATCCTTCATTTTAGAAATAGTTAGTAGATGAGGTTAGTGAACAAAATATGTGTATAGTATTTAAACATGCATGCATACCCAGGAAGTATTGTCTACTGTTGTAACCTCATCTAAAGACAATGCAATAAAATTTGATTCTTTAATTTTTTCCTTTAGATCCTCTTTTTCAACCTCGGCAAGACAACTCATCCATTCCCATCCACTATTTATTGACCAGTGACTATTAAGATAGTGACAAACTTTTAGAAAGTGTAATAAAGCACTCAATGATGGGTAGTCTGTCACAGGATGCCCTTTTCTCAAAATATTAAACAGAACACTTAACTGATCAACTTTTCCCATTAGTTCTAATTACAATGTTTTTCCAAAACAAGCTTCAATAGAGCCTTTAACTTCACTAGGCTTCATCTTTATATTATGCTGAAATTCATATAATTTTTCATTACTAACATCCTAAGATTCCTCCTTTGTTTTCCATCTTACCACTAATTTTTGAACTCCATCTATGGTTTTCTTTTGGTAAACTTTACCCATACGCTTCTCTACGGTGTCAATTTTTAGCTGCAACCTCTTTTCCTTCTTATTTATCTTGTTGTAAATCTTACATCTATATTCTACTAGAGGCTCATCTTCAATTGGATTGTCCACTGGTTCAATAAATAGATACTCTAACACCCATTCTACTTAAAAATTCTTGGACAAATCCCACATCCGATCTTTTTTTGATTCTCTATCATTCTTTGAATTGTATTTTCTTTTTTTCTTCCCTACACCATCATCTTCTTTGACATTCTCAGTCTCATCCAAGTTGATTATATCATTATGGCGACTCTAGGTATTTAACAAAAAATCTTCTTCAAGTTCATTGTGATCTAAGATATCAGGTTCGCTGACTTCTTCAATATGTTGTGTAGGTTTAGGTGATTTTGGCGAGAAACATTTCCAAGACCATGACCAAAGTATGATGATAAGGTTCTGCATTAATTTGGCCTCTCTTGTCTTTCCCCATATGTGGGAGCCTTACCCTTATTCTTGTTCGACATATCGATTCTTCAATGAAATAAAGGCTACCAGCCTACTAGTGGAAAAGAAATGTTCACTTGTTTTCACTAACTGGTCCCAACTAAATAAGAATGAACTCAAATTTACATAGTCATAGAATAATAATCACTTACCTTTGCCTTAAATTCAATTGCAGTCGCAACTCGCCAATGCAATCAAGACTCAACAGTCTTAACTTTGCTATCGATCAAATTCAACCGAGCCAAATTGTGTACAATAACACTGATCTATGAATGTATTTATAGTAATCATTTTTTGGAAAATTCATCAGGAGGTATTAGGTCTATAGATATTTGGTGAAGCCCGTGTAATTATAACACGTCTTGTGTTATTTCCAAGGTGATTATGGGTCATCCAATACCTTGGTATGATTGAAAAGTTGGAAAAAATGTATCGGTTTAAGACACGTGTCTGTAAAATACTAGGTGAATTTGGGGCCACCTAAAAATATAAATATAAAACTATTGGCGAATATAGGCCGTCCATTTGGGGCCCCTTCAAAATTATAGGTGAATATTTAAAATATGTCGTGCCCAAAAATTATATGCCATTGGCGAAAATGTGATAGAAATGGAAAAAATTAAATAAACCCATGGGCGATGGGCCTGGGCATTGGAGCCAATTTTAATAAATGCGAGGTGATATGGTCAATCCCATATGGGCAATATATTCGCCAAATCATGGATTGCCGACAAGCAACATTCGCTAAATGGTGAATAATCACCACTAAAGTTTTCGCTGATATACATCCTTATAAAAATATAATATACATCCTTATTGTCATGGATCCCACAAAATATTAAATTTGGTTTTATAAAAATCTAATTCTAGAATATCCAGTCTAATTCCAGCACCCAAACGAGCCCTAAAATTCCCTACGAACAAGGTGAAAACTGGATGGTGGAAAACTTCAACGATTATTCCCTTTCTACTAACGTTAAGTCAGACCATAAATGTTTTTTTTGTCTTACAATTTCTGCTCACGTTTAAGTCGAAGCATATATTTTATGTATGGTATATATGTAAGACGTTGTCAAATGAAAGCTACTGATATATATACGGTGTTCCAATGCAACTTTGAATGTGGTGTTAATTTCAATAATATTGGGTATTAGCTTTTTATCGTTGAACATCTTTAGCAAATCAAATAATTGGAGTTCGTTATCGATGACCAGTCTAGGCAATAGTTAGCTCTATTAGTTCTCGAGTTCTTCACCAATATTTAAACAAATCCACGCTGACACGTAATCATAAATGATGTGAGCCTCCAAATAATGTCAAACTATTATTAATTTAAATTATTTAGTGTTTAGGAATCCACTTTCAAATGATATTTTATACTGAAGTCAAATTTGGAATGTTTATAACTAATAAGATATATTTGAAGATTAATATACATCTTTGAGTGAAAAATTTATTGAATCATGAGAGAGTTAAAAAAGAGGAGAACAAGCTATCCATCAAAGAGTATTAGAGAACTCAGTCACTATTTAATAAATGATCCAACATATGAGTTATGTGGGAAGGCAATTAATTCTTATCTATGATATTCCAAGCATGTATTTGATCACAAGTTCATTTGACCAAACTGTTAGCAACACCATTCCACTCTATAGGAATGTGTTAATAAATAATCCAACATATGAGCTATTTGGGGAGGCAATCACCCCTTTAACTATAATACTCCAAGCATGCTTTTGATCACAAACCCATTTCGCTAAACCATTAGCAACACCATTCCACTCCCTAGGAATTGCCTAAAAATAATAGGCTTGAAAGAGCCATACAACCGAAGAATCTACCTCATAATCAAGGCTAAGTGCAAACTAATACCACGGAGTTGATGTCTGGTTGACAAAGTAACCACCCCCTAAGAGCTGAACTCGCAAATAATCTATTACTAGCTGAGAACACAACTACAATAAATAATGCACAAGATTGCCAAAACTTCCATAAGGTTATTTGTTTGGAAGTCCATATTTTTTTAATTTTTTTTCTTCTTTTAAAATTGATAATAATATTTAAATTAGCAAAAAATAATTTAATCTCTATAGATAATGTGTTTTCATCTTATGCTGGTTTTGCTAACCAATTTGTGTATGTTCAGTTTGCTTGTTTGTCCATCTACTATTTCTGCACATATTTAGGTAGATCTATGTATTTATTTGGTATGCACACAAAATAAATTAGGGTGACACATATATTAATTGGTTGATAGTGCATTTTAAGGGTCCAAATTAGTTAAAAAATATTTTCAACATTAATTTAAACATAAATAAATGTGAGGTGAAGGTTTCTATTTTGTAAATTTATTCTTATTAGAAGATTATAAATCTTATGATGATATTTTTAATGGTAAGATTGAGTGTACAAATAGAAAAATAAAGAGACTCCTCGAATAATCATATTCAAATTTTGAAAAGAGTTATGTGGAGGAAGAAAATAATTGAAATATGAGATAATTGAATCTTGTCTTTCAATATTACAATACAATAAAGCATTATCTATCATTTCCATTGCTTTGTAATTATACATTAGATTCAACTCTAGCTTCACCGCCTATAAAATACCATAAATTTTATTTTCTCATGTTTATTCAATGAAATCACTTCTTATTTGAAAATAAAAAAGGGAAAGAATATGAGTATCATTTTGTGCAATTTATTTTATCTTTTCTTTTTGTATCATCTTCTAGTTCACACCAACACCACAAAAAAAATCATTTTACTTCTATCAATCTGATTTCAGTTATTTCTGATTATTAAGCTATGACTACTATCAATCCTATTTCAGTTATTTCTGATTATTGAAAGCCATCCATCAAATCATATCCCAACAGAAATCCCATTTATAGAAGACATGGTCATACACACTAGCAAGAAAGAAGCTTCTATCAATGTCAATTTACGATTCGACAGTTAGTTCTGATTTCACCTTGAGAACCAGTGAGTACCTCTATGGTGCCCATCTTCACAATTGCTTTGGCAAACTTGGTCATCCATGTTGATGGGTCTGTTGAACTCATCTTAACAACTTTTAGAGTGTCAGCATTTGTGAGTAGGGTATGATCAGATGTAAACAGTCAACTATTTTTGAGAACCTCGCTGTAATATACATTGTCTAACTTGGTTGGTGTAATGCTTTCCATAGGGAAAGTTCTGTGAATAGGTCGTGTTGGTGGACATTTATACTTGAGTTTCTTGACAAGTTTGGCCTCCAGTGTGGGGTTTGCAGTACCTGTTGTTGAAGTTGTAAAGCCTCGTACTAAATGATGAACAATGCGATACACCAATAGAGTGAGCACCTATAAATCAACATATTGACATCAGAATAATTTATCTTCTATACTACATGTTATAATTTCTATTTATCTATTGATGACTTTGTAGTACTTGCCTGATAGAATGACCATTTCTTCTTGATTGAGGCCTTTTCTTTAGAAACAAATTCGTCAACTGTGTGACGTTGAATGTAGGAGCAGGTAAATCCTGAGTTTCAGTTATATTAGAAATACTTCCATCTCTGCGTCCTGTTGGGACATCCCAAATAATTTTACCTTCCTAAAAAGAATAAAGTATAGTCATATACATTGTAGTGAAATTATATCAACTTAGAGATAGTTAAAAAAATAAAAACCATTTAAAAATATTATACTATGGTAAATGCATGAATTATTTTTTAATAAACATATTATTATAAATGGATTATAATATGATGAGAAAGGATACATTTAAATCATGATCTTTTTTTTGTTCAGTTATTATTTGTGGAAAATTTAACCAATGTATCCATCATCTTCTTCATCACCAAACTGTTTCACCAATGTATCCATCATCTTCTTTGATTTCCTACTTACCTTAAATCTAACTAGATCCATCTTGATTCTTAATTTGGCCTCCTCATAGGTACCGAACCTAGTTGCCCGTGGATCTTTGGGCTCGACCAATAATGTCTGTATTGACTTAGAAGGTCACTCAATATTTTCTTCATAGGCCATAGGGGGTAACCAAGCAGTCCTTGGTTCAACCACCTTGATCAAAGTAGAGAAGCAGGTATCATCCGTATGCTGTTCAACCAGCTAACTTGGTATCCTACTACTTTGATGCATTCTCTCTTTAAATTGCTCAAAATAAATATCCATTACACTAACAAAGTTCTAACCCAAACTTTGAATATAATCACTTATTTGCATAATGATCGGTCGGTCAACATCCCAGTCAACATTACCGACTAAGGGAAACAAGATTTGTACATAGAAAAATATACAAATTAGTAGGGAACCAAACTTATAGGTATTTTTCTTTTCTGACTTAATGGTTCTCATATTTTCATCTATCTATTTTAGTAGAAGCTCGGCTAGGTCGAATTGAAAACCTTTCTTGACAATCTTGTAGGTGATGTCTACTGCTCCACAAGGTACACTATCTGGCCTGGTTGATTGGAATATCTTATAACCTACTGCATAAGCATAGAATCTTGTCTTAGGATCAATAATTGTGTTGACTCTCATACCTCTATCATTCCATTCTACTCCAGTTAACTTCTCAATATTAGTTCTTGGTGCACTTCTTATAGATTTTACTTTGTCAATTATAGGGTAACAAGTGACTGCATGTATAATGTCCCTTGTGATTTTTACCAGTTCATCCAACCATAACTTCCCTTCATGCACTCGACTCAACACTACCCTAATCCATTCAGTTTTGAACTCTCTCTCGAGAAATATATGGTGTTCATTAAACCCTTCACCTCCAAGTGTTTATGCTTATTCTTGAGCTTTCCGTTCACACTTAGCTCCACGAAGGTGGATAGAACCTCAAAATCACCTATTTCACTGATTTTGCAATGGATGTACGCACAAATATCTTGAACCAAAGAAACCCTAGGTGGAATACATGAAAACACGTTGGTTTGATCAATCTGTAAAGCAATTTCAGGGTGTATCTTGTACCTCAGTTCATTACAAGTTGTAGACTTTATCAAAGTGACCTTCTTGTCATTTTTGGACTTGGGTTTCATAGCCTTAGATGAGGATGCCATCATTTCTAAGATTTAGGGGTTCACAAATATGCTATGAACTAATTTGGTGGATGCGAAACTTAATTTTAATCATGAATAACTTGCTCAGAAATCCTTCAAATCTCTGCTAAAATGCTCTGGAATCTCTTTGCTCAAATCACGTTGGTTCTTCGTAATCATTGTGTGAAAAATGACTAAGTCCATAGTGTATTTATACTAAAAATTTCATTTCCCACTCAAAATTTTACATTTAATGCTTTACCTACCATAGCTTGATAAACACGGTTGCACTTGGTTTACACTTTAAAAGACTTCAGGACAGTTAATGCATAGATATTACTCATTTGATACGATGACTCGGTTAACCTTACCAATATTCATCGACTAATAAAATTTCACTCAGTTATGCTTTTATCAAATGTACAAAGTTTAAGATCTAAACATATAATCCCATAGTGCATCTTATTTCATGCTAATTTGGTGTGCATTCACTAGATATAAGGAATTGTTTTATAATATAACCAATTTGAAATTCAGTTCCATACATACCTTTATGATTTAGGTGGAGGTTGTAATGTCACCTAATCTAATGGATGAGGTGTCATCAACTATAGTGCTTGATCCAGCATTATCATTTGATGCCTTTCTCCATATTTGATTTCTTATCCTCATGATTTTCTCAATTGTATTTCTTTTTGCATTTGTTTGTGTCTCTGGTGCTCGGTCTCTACAATCCTTTCTTAGGCGACCAAGCTTGTGATAGTGTAAACATGCCATACTAGTACTTGTC
The DNA here is from genome assembly GCA_027943335.1 of Chamaecyparis obtusa. Classification (NCBI taxonomy): domain Eukaryota; kingdom Viridiplantae; phylum Streptophyta; class Pinopsida; order Cupressales; family Cupressaceae; genus Chamaecyparis; species Chamaecyparis obtusa. The sequence goes on from BSBK01012186.1 coordinate 54,420, forward strand.
CAATTACAAGATCCTCCTCTCTAGTTCTTTCTCATCCAATTTTCTTCTATATGTCCATACCTGCCACATGCTGTGCAATTAACCCATGTGTTGTAATCCCAAGTATACGCATTACCTTTCCTTCTTGGTTGATATGTTTTGTTCTATTCTTTTGGTGTCTAGACTTGCTTCATCTTTGTCCTACATTATTGGGATATCTATCCATGCATATTGCAAGTGCAACAATGTTTCTCTGTGTAGGGTTTCTTAGGATTCCTTTTCAATTTTGATCTGCACTCATGCGCCTGATGTCCATACTTGTTATAGTTATAGCAATAACCATTAAACTTAGGAGTGGATTTAGGAATACCTTTTTCTTTACTTCTCGAAACGTTTGATGTGTGGCCTATTTTTCCACAATGATCATGATAGCTTCTTTGGCCTTGGATGTACATAGGCATTCTTCTATTCAACTTGTCTTGATGACTCTCCCTGCTCGGTGTAGCCTAAACCAGTTGTACTGTCAAGTCTTTTCTAACTTATCAAAAATTCATCCATTCTTTTGGTGTTGTCTTTAGCTTTCTTGATCATCTCATTATATTGTTGTTGCATTTTTACCTCATTCTTCAATCTTTCGTTTTCCTCTCTTAATTCACTGATGTCTTCTAGTTTCCTTGTAAGATCATTATTTACTCGGTTGACTTCCTAACTTATGAAACCATCTGATTGGAGATTTCACAGTGATGCTCGATGAGTCTCAGTATCTCAAATTCCTTCTCTTGTAGATTATCTGTCATTTGTCATATGTCTTCAATAGCTAAGTTTCTTTCTTGTTCTGCTTGCCTTGCATTTTTCATGACATTAATCATCCTAACCATTTTTGTCTCTTGACCGATCTACACAGCTTTGACTTGTTCTATAAGATGCAGATTCTTTTTAGATAGATCTGATATGGTTCCTTCAGATGCATCATATATTCTACCAGATCCAAATCTAGATACCTCAAATGGGTCACCTATCTCATCTTCTAGAGAATCAATCTCACTATACCAAATTTCTATATCCTTCCTCTTGACTAGTAACTTCTTCAGATCTTCTTTGGCTTCTTTGAATTGTTTAATAAATATCTACATCTGTAACATTTAATTATCAGTAGTGTTATCCAGCTTATATCTTTCCATCCTTAGATCTTTCCTCTTTAGTGATTAAATTTTGTTAACAAGAGATCTAGCTCTGATACCAATTGTTGGGATTATGGAAAGATAAGTACAAAGAAGGGAGGGGTGAATCAGTACCCTTCAAAAATTTCGAGACTAAAAAATTTGCAAGTGTAAATCTCAATTAATGGAAAAAATCTATTATTTGAAACATTCATTCAAGTAACTAAAAATGTAAATTATGTGTAATCTAAACAATATATCATTCATGAAAATTCATACTCATGACACAGATATTTTTGTATCGCAGAACCCCTTGTAAGAAGGTAAAAACTGCGATGGAGATGACACCCACAAATCTTCACTACTACAACAATAAAGTATGTCGGCCAAGGCTAAAAATTTGTTATCACTTCTAATGATCTTACCTTGTTAGGACTAAAAATTAGATTGACTATATTTACCTAGTTAAAGGATTTTAACAATACAATACATGTGTGTACTCGATTAAGAGATTTACATAAGAAAGGTTAAGTCCACTATGTTGAGAGATTTCAATTCTGCTACAATGGTTAAAAGATAATAGTAAATGTATCTAGAAATAGCAACTTAATCTTTCCTGATTTAGATCTGTGAAATATAAAATAGATATCACCTCATAGTGATGTATGTGTCCTTATGTTTTGTTCAGTATCCTTGTGTGTTCTGAAAAACTGAATCCTTCTTTCATAAAACTTATGTCTAAAACCCTTTGTCTGATCTCCTGATATCCTTAGTGCAGCTACTCCTTCATGATACTTGTTCATAATTACATCTTTACATATTTTATATCAAACTATCTTGACCTAATTAGGGTTTACAATATCTTAGAAAACCTAAGATCAATAATGTAGCAAAATAACCTAGATCTAACATTACATAGGAATCATCACCAAATTAATAATTACAACCATATTTATTTATGTCTCAATTTTGGTAAAATATTTTTTGATCGATGTAAACTATTTTCATGGATAATTGTTCCATTTCAGATTAATATGTCATTTCCTTCTTTACTCGGTATTTACTGCATTCTCCATTTAGTAAATTACTAGTGCTTGGTTCATATGAATTCTCGGTGATCACTTGCTCAGCACTTGGTAATTGCCTATCGCTCAATGAGTGTAATCATTCAAACCCTTCTTCAGTTATCTTAGAGATATTCCCTATTTTTTCTCAGTGTGTGGGCTTTGTATGATTGGTTGACTGTCCTGTTTGTCTCCTTTATGGACCTTTATCGACTAACAAACTAATTGATACTAATGACAATCCATTAATGCTCGAATAGGAGTAACACATTTAATCACTAATACCATTATTAAAATATCATTATCATTAAAAAACCATTTAGTTGCATCTAAAAATCTCATATCATTACATTAACATGCATTCATTAGGTGTATTTAATCAACATTTTCATAAATCTCATTAAATCAATACATCATTAACATTATGCAATAAATTTTACTAGTACATCCATAATCAATTGTAAATCATTAATCATACATTTACACTACATAATAAAAAAAAAACCAAAACATATTTATAAGTCATCATTCATCCATCTAGGAACATTACATCATAAGGACCCATCACATTAATAAATACAATCATAATTATCATTTGCATTACTACATCTATGATAAAAAATACACATCTTAATCACGTAGAAATTCATACATAAAGATTCATCATAGATACATCCACAAGCCATTATAAAATCATCAAAATCATAAGTAGATGTTAGAATAACTGAGAGGGGGGGAATCAGTTATCCACAGTCCCAATACAAATGTATATCCCAAAAAAAATTACTTAAACTTCTGCAACTCGGTACATAAAATAGTATTTTGTCTATGCTTATACTGATTACCAGTTAACAACTTAGAACATTCATCAATCAAATTAAATATGCAACATGTAAAGTATGATAACAAACAGTCATCACAGTCAACACATAACACAAAAGATTTAACGTGGAAACCCTGTAAAGGGAAAAACCACCTAGGACTGGCAACCCAAAAATTGTTCACTTTCCTAAAGTGAGGTCGGTGAAGACCCATCCTTGTTAAAGGTTACAAACACACTATGAGGTGTGACCTTGCTAGAGGATTTTAGACAAAGAGTTATCATCCAACCAACATTCACTATGGGGTTGACAGGATAACAAATGTGCAGTCTATGAATGACATTACAAGACTTTCTAGTCCACTTTGTTAAGAGATTTATCTATTTACAATGGTTAAAATGTAACAACAGTTGATCTAATTACAATACAACTTCAATTTCAGATTATTAGATCTATGTTATACTCATTCAAATCCTCTGATCAATATATCAATTCTGTTTCAATCAATATTCAGTAAGTTATTGTCACTCGGTAATAGCTTTCTTACACTTGGTAATCTCTGTAGTTTGGTTCTCCTTAACTAGTCTGATCAGGCATGCATGAAGCTTGTTCACATGATATCTTTGCAGTCTTCTTCTGGCATACGTTTCATCATGAAACCTTAGTCTCTTAAGTAGACAAGTAAACCATTTTCTTCTCATCCATCAAATCTTGCCACTGAATCTCCTCCATTGATTTTTCCATTTTAACCTTCCTTGGTTGATGTGTCAATAACATGTTTTATTTCAATCCCTTAGATCTTCTTCAAATTATGTTAGTCATTGATCTTTGTAACAACCATTATCTCAATCACTGTCATTGAGGTACTTTCCAGCTCATCAATCCTTATCGGCTAAACTTATCATTTAGTTCTTTCCTCCTGATCTGTTAATAAAGAAATGTGTTGGTGAACACAAGGTTAGTTTATATTATGCTCAGTATACACTACACTTCATGGATGTATACTGGAATGCCTCATTAACCAACTACACTACTTTGTGCATTTTTCTCTTTCCTTCATCATAGATGAATGCAACATAATCAGGTCAATAACATAAGGTCATAGACTCATCCATAAGTTACCCAATGTATTCCTTATCCTTATCTATCATCTCCATATTCCTCCTGTAGATATATCTGTATGCACCTTAAAATGGTCGCCTATACTTTGGGCCCCATTATTGCAATTTATCAAATTCCTGAATCAATATTTTCAAAAATCAGCATTTTTCAATTATATCAATTTCCTTGATCAAATCCTATGTTATCATTTATTGGATTATTCCTTGGGCTAACCATTTATCCTAAAGTCTTTATTTATTTAAAAGGAATATTTCCTTCCCTTTTAATAAATAAAAAGCCCCCACTTTTCCTCTTATCCTAAGTTGCACAAATAAAGCATTATTCCTATTTTATAAAAAGAGAAAAAAAACTTTTTGTCTCATATGGACACAAAATTCAACTCCTATTTTCTCATTGGAGGATACTTCTGCACATGGATTGTTCCTCTTTCAAGCTCCACTGTTGATTAAATCTTTGTCTCTTAATCTCCATGGTCCATTCCTTTGCATTTCTTATAAAAGGAGAGCTCTCTTCTTCATTTTAGGTCAATTGTTTTATGCTAACTTTATGCTGTAGGAATTCTTGAAGACTTTGGAGATTTTTGGAGATCATTTTTGAATCACATCTTAGAGTTCTTCATTTCTTCATAGTTTAGCTTTTATTCTTGCATAGTAGTTTCATTATTATGGCATTCATAGTTTAGATTTCCTTTATGCTTTAGATTACTTCATCTAGCTTAATTAGGAAGGATTGTAATACTTGTTATTTCCTTTCATAGCATAGCTTGCACCTTTCATTCTCATAGATTAGCTTGCATTTCATAGTGATTCTTGGGGATATTGGCATTCTTGCCCTTGTCTTCATTTGAATCTCTCATTGTGTGGTTGACTAGCAAGGTCATTAGTTTAATAGCTCTAGCTGAGAGCAATTTCAAATCTTGCAACTCCATACATAGAGAGCTATGGATCAATTTTTGAGACCTAATTCTTGAGTGTTCTTGATTTTAATGATTCATAAAAGTGCACCATTTTAGTGTCTACAATATCTGTTCTTCATCTCTTTTTCTTCTTTTCTATAGATGTTTGGGTATAGTAACTTCAAGATAAGTATTGTCCAAACTAGTTGAAAGCAATTACAACATATTACTAATTTAATCATCTTACATATATAATCATCAACTTAGTGATCTCAAATCACATATCTTCAAGTCGTATATTTTATTCAAATCGGTTGTAGTTCATCAATCTCTCCCTTTGGCATTGATGGCAACACAAACAATATGAAATAGGCCAAACACATACCAAACATGTATTCTACAACTCTGTAAAACAAATTCTCTTCCTATGCTTAATATACTTTAATCACTACATTATATAGCATTTACAAAGTTTAAACTATCTTCTGTAGATATGATCTTTTCAGCTCTCAGGTCTTCTTATGTTCTCAATAATTGATCTTCAATCCTCTCTCTCTCTTTGTCTCTTTATCATATCTCTCTCCCTATGACATGTTTCTCTCCCTTTCATTATGTTTCATATGTTTCATATTGATATTTCTCTCCCTTTGACAATAATACCAAAGAAATATAAAACATATAGCTCTCTAGTAGCTAAATGACTCACTGTTGTTCGATGCACTCACTGTATCTCTATGTACTGATGTGCAAATCTATTCTAGTTTTTCAACCTTTCACAACCTTAGACAAAAATCCAAAGTGTGAACTATGCTGCATCAACATGAATGATCTTTTGATAAGATTAGGCTGATGCAACCTCTAGATCACCTTAGTGAGCGGTAGACAGGGGATGGACCCCAAGTCTAGTCCTCAAGTATTCATATATTTCCTTTGGTAGAGGCTTTGTAAATATGTCAGCAAGTTGTTCTATTGATGTAACAAATTCTAGTTTAACTTGCTTCTCCTGCACTTGTTCTCTTAAGTAGTGATACTTAATAGACATATGCTTTATTTTAGAGTGCATCACTAGATTCTTTGAAATATTAATGGCACTAGTGTTGTCACAATATATAATCACCAGCTCAGTGATTATCTCATTCATACCTTCCAACACTTGCTTGATATATGCAATATTTGAACAGTTAGTAGTAGCAACAACATAATCTACTTTGACTGTAGACTGAGAAATGCAAGACTATTTCTTACTTGTCCATGAAACAAGTCTTTCACCAAAGAAAAATGCTCCTTCGGTGGTACTCTTCTATCATCCACATTTCCAACCCAATCAACATTAGTGTATACCTTAAGTTCAAATTTCCATCCCTAGGATACCATAATCCATAATCTTTATTTTTCTTTAGGTATCTTAAGATTATCTTTGTAGCAACCATGTGTGACTCCCTAGGATTTGCAAAAAATCTAGCAACTATCCCAACATCATGTGCTATATCAGGTCTACTGTGAACTACATACATTAACTTACCAATCATGGATCGGTACAGTGTTTGGTTTACCTTGGTAGTTCCATCTTCTTTAGTCAGTTTGCATCTAGTAGTCATTGGTGTTCCTACAGGTTTAGTATCTTCCATGCCAAATGTCTTCAATACTTCCTTTATGTATTTAGTTTGTGTGATGAATATACCATCATTCTGCTGAATCACTTATAAGCCTAGAAAGAACTTAATCTCTCCAAACATAGACATTTCAAATTCACTTCTCATTTCATTAGAAAATGACTTACAGTTGTGATCTTGTCCTCCAAATATTACATCATTCCACAAATATCTCATCAATCAAAATAGTATCATCAAAATTTCCTTTCATGTACATATTACTATTCTCACTAGTTCTAACAAAACCAATACTCAACAAATAGTTAAATGCAACCTCTCATACCAGGCTCTCGGTGCTTGTTTTAAACTATATAAAGCTTTATGTAATATACATACCATATCTTTGTTGTCTGGATCAACGAACCCTTCAGGTTGTTCTATGTAGACTTCCTCTTCAAGTATCCCATTCAGAAAAGATGATTTTACATCCATTTGGTAAACTTTGAACTTTTTGTGTGCAGCATATGCAAGTAACATTCTGACTCCTTCTAATCTAGCAACAAGTGCAAAGGTCTCACCATAATCTATTCCTTCCTCCTATGCATATCCCTTGTAAACTAACCTAGTTTTGTTCCTTGTTACCTCTACATTCTCATTAAGTTTGTTTTTGAATATCCATTTAGTACTGATAACATTCTTGTTCTTAGGTCTAGGTACTAAACTCTAGGTTTTTTTATGCTCTATATGTTCTATTTACTCTTTCATTGCATTAACCCATTCATCATTTTCTAATGCAACTTTTACATTTTTTGGTTCATATTCACAAACTAGACATGTACCTTGTCTTACTTTACTTCTTGTTTGCATGCTAGCTTGTCTATCTCTAATGATTTGTGTCTCAGGATGATGTCTCCTGACAAATCTTGCCAATACTTGATCTCTTCTCTATTGTTCATCCTGTGCAGGTTCATTTTCTTGCTCGGTAGGTCTTTCATGCTCATTAGTTTCTGTTTCATGTTCATCGGTATTGTTTTCTTGTTGACTGGTTGTCACTGTCTGTGGCTTCGGTAGGTACTCTGGTTGTTCAATGTAAGTGAATCTATCATAGTCTTCTAGTTCCTTTGTGTTTTCCTCTAAATTCTTATCATGAAAATCATCAACCCAAACATTACCACTTTAAATGATTTTATTTTTTACTTTGTTAAGACACTTGTATGCTTTGCTTTTAGTGGAATATCCCAGAAATATCCCTTCATGACCTTTTGAGTCAAATTTCCCATTTCTTTCATCTTTCAGAATAAAGCATTTACTTTGAAAAATCTTGAAATAATTTATGGTACGTTTGTGGCCAAACCATAACTCATATGGTGTTTTATTTGTGTCCTTCAGTTGTACTCGGTTCAGAACATAAATAGCTATGCTAACTACTTCTCTCTAGTATGTCTGAGCAACATTCTTTTCCAACATTAGTGTCCTTGCATAGTCAATAATTGACATGTTCCTCCTTTCAGTAATTCCATTGTATTGAGTTATCATCACTACAGAGACCTATCTGTTAATACCGTGCTCATTACAAAAGTTAGTAAATTCATCAGAAATAAATTCACCACCTCTGTCAAATCTCAAACATTTTAACTCTTTTCCAGTCTCTTTCTCAACTTTTTCTTTATACCACTTGAACATCTTAAATGCCTCAGATTTTTCCTTTAAGAACATGTCTATCATTAATCTAGTGTAATCATCAACAAAAAGAATAATTATGTATCTCCACTGCAACTCTGAGTTCTCATAGGACCACATAGGTCGGTATGAACCAACTCAAGTATATTCTTTGTTGAATAATCTTTTCTTTTGAAACTAGATTTTGTCATTTTACCCTTATAAAATTCATGACACGTAACATGGTTAGGCTTAGTTAAGTTAGGTAGACCTCTAACCATTTTCTTTTTACTGATCTTTATCATATTATCAAAATTCACATGATGTAACCTCTGATGCCACAACCATGCATCCTCATTCTTCATCATTAAACAAGAAGACTCATCATTGTTAAGATAAAATAAACTACCTTTCGATTGTGCTCATGTTCCAACAAGTTTTCCACCATCATCATAAATCTTCATTTTCTTTCTCTAAAAAGCAACTTGGTGACTAGAATTGTTTAGTTGTGCCACACTTAGCAAATTATAGTTTAGTCCTTTTACCCAATAAGCATTATCACATTTTATTCTATCATTTATCATCATGGATCCTTTTCCTCTAACCATACAAGGTGTGTCATTACCCATCCTTACAGATCCTCCATTATAATGCTCAAGATGATTAAATGTTTCATCATCACCAGTAATGTGATGTGTACAATCACTATCTATGATCCATGTATCATTTTTATTTACTTTAGAAATTAGTGTTGTTTCTACATACCTCTCTTCTTCCTCTAAATTGTTCTTCATAGCAACCAATACAACTTATACTTCATCATCTGAATCACTGTCAGTATCATCTTCTTTGGAAATGTAACATACCTTCGTACCTTTGTCATTATTGTCTCGGTTGTCTCTATGTTGGAAATAGGAGAGATAAATACTAAGAGGGGAGGGGTAAATCAGTATCCACTAAAACTTTTACTTAGATCCCTTCAATATTGAATATGTATACTATGTTTACCAATCAAAATAACTTGCATAAAACAATTACATAAACAACTTATGAAAGTAAATAGCCATAAAATCATCAATGTAATTGTTACCCAAAATTTCCCATCTTTCAATTTTGGCCTCTACAAATGTCTAATTCCTACCACATCTCATTTTGCTTGTGAAGTTGATCCACATATTTTTATGCTTTGTGCTCTGAACCCCATGATCTTCAATGTGTCACCATGCTTCAGTTTAGAACGCACATGCTAATTCACAATAACTAGGGAGATATTCAAGTTTGAATGGTTGCAGGAAATATTATTGTAGGGTTTCAAAAAAGTGTTCAGTGTCGAAGAATTTCTGTGTTTTCAACCTTTGGTCTGAAAATCCTCTATGTTTTTGGTCTTTGGTCTGTAAACCCTCTATGCTTTTGACCCCTTCTATGTTTCGTACTTCTTCCTCTAGCGTCGGCATTTCACAAGTGCACAACTCCGACCAGTGGGGCCTAGTTGATGTTTTGTCAAGCTGCATGCAGTTTGTCGCATGATCGCACAAGTCTTTTTCCCCTTATGCGACCATGCAACTAACCAATTTGGTACTATTACAAATGCTAGCAGTTTGTTGCATGATCGCATAGCCCTTTTTTAGGCTATGTGAACATGTGACTAGTTGTTAAGTGCACTACTGCGATCAGGTGATTGTGGGTCTGTTTGTCAGAGTATCTATAGGGGGCCAGTGTGGAAGATCTAAAGGTGGTTGCATGTTCACATGGGATCTTTCGACCCCATGCGATCATGTGACAACTATCCGATTAGGATCTCAGTGGGTCCGTTTGTTAGAGAATCTTGCGGGTGGTGGTAGGCAGAGATCTAATAGCCGTTGTATGTTCTCATGGGATCTTTCAAGCCCATGAGATCATGTGACGACTATCAAATTGGTTTCTTCTATGGGTTTTGGTTCCTTGCTTTGTTGACGTGTTCAATTTTGATTGGTTGAGAGTTTGGTGACATTGTGGTTGTCAGTGGGGCTAGATTTTATTGGCGAGATGCTTAGAAGAGGTTTTTTTTGTCCTTTAAACTTGGCGGTATTTGATTAGGTGTTTCCTTGTTTGCATGATCATGGATATGATTTAGCAGGGCTCCACTTTTAGTGAAAATCACAGTTGCATGGTCGATGGTTTTACGTAGTCACTAGGTGAAACCAGGGTTAAATTTGCATTGCGATCCCAAGCCTGAGTTTTGCCAGTGTTTAATTTGCAGGTGTCTTGCGTAGTGGTGAAAGATTCTAAGAGGCTTGTCGCATGATCGCATGAAGCCTTTTTGGCTTATGCAATCATGTGACTAGTACTATTTCAAAGCAGTGTAGCCAATTCTGGTTAGCTTTCTTCTGTGAGATGCATGCACAGCACTCGGCAGCTCCAAAATTGAATGTCCCAAGACTGTGGTGGTTGAGAGAAAGGTGGAGGTGATTGTTGGCTGGCAGTTGTAGAGTCCTTTACTATGTTTCCATGCCATGAGATGATGATGGAAAATTTGGTGCCAGTTTTGTTTTAGTGCTATCCTGAGAAACTATGGTCAATTGGTGAGCATTCATGGCAAAACTTTTTGTGCAGGAAAATTGATGGATCCAGGTTGCCTACTCGTGGAATGTTTGCGGTATAGGGATGGGTACTCATACACATGTATAATTGGCCATGATGTTGTAAAGTTGCATTTATGGATCAGACCTAATTAGACTTGGATTGACCTAGGGTTTATTATTAAATTGTAAATCTTGTACCCCCGGTTAGTTTTTTTGACTCCTGCTTGTGTGCAGTGAAGAATGTATATATTGTTTTTTTTGGAGCCTTTAGGGCTCAAAATCCAACAATTATAAAAAAAGAAAGTTTTCTTTCTCAGAGATTAATTTGTGGCATTTTTACCTCTTTGGCTTTCTACAGTTGTGATTCCCATTGATTATTCAGATATTACAAATCATCTTGTGACATTCTCCTATCCTTATGCTTTCTTATGTGGATTATCTCTTATTGAATTTAGTATATGCATGTTCAGTAACTTTTTAGGTTTTTCTTGATTCCTCTTTCTTTCTACAATTCATGTGTATGCTTATGAATGATCTGATTTGAATGCTTTTGTGGGCATACTTTCACCCCTGGCAATCTATCTCATTCCTATACCCAATTGCAGAGATGAATGTTTGTCTACAGGTTATAGTCTGTGTCTGAGTCTTAAGGAATACTGTTGTCTTGAGAAATCCCCTTTTCCCTACATAGTATCCCTTTATTGCAGACCCCTCTATAAAATATTTACGCAGGCCTATTCATTGAGTTGTAATCCCCTAGACCTAGGATTGTGTACTGGTTTCATCCTCTATACTGAGATCCAAACCCTATTTTCAGTGCATCACCCAGTAGGTAGTTTTCTTTCCTATCATTTCCCTTTCCATGCATTCCTTCTAACCCTTTCCCCTCAAAGATTTAATTTTCCTATTAAGAGCAAGCTAAGGTGATAATCCAAGAGGAACCAGCCTAAAACCTAGAGGTTTCATCTCGGTTAGCAAAGGTCCCACAACCTTGAGATGATTCCCAAGTTATACTGAGTTATCAAGACTACGAGAGCTTGAGACAGAGGTGTAGACTTAGTGTATAACAGTAATCACATAACACAAGTATTTTGGTAATGTAGAAACCCTTATTAGAAGGTAAAAACTATGGTTGGGATGACACCCACAAATTCTTCACTACTGCAAATAGAAAAGTGTTTTCCTGTTAAGGCTACAATTGTGATCACTTATGGTGATCTTACCCTGTTAGGAGTAACAAAAGATTAGCAAGATCTACCTAGTGATAGGATTTAGCAACACAATTAAGTGTGCACTCGGTTAAGAGATTTACAATAGGACTGTTAAATCCACTCGGTTAAGAGATTTTGATAACTCTATTACAGTTATTAGAAAGCAATAGAAAAGTGTATCTACTCGGATTGACAACTAAATTTGTTTGATATAGATTAATAAAATATTGTTTAGATATCACCTTCCATGTGTACTTTTCCTGCTCTGTGATGCTTGGTTGACCTGTTGATTCTGAATACAATTATGATCGGTTCTGTCTAATAACCTTTAGACTTGAAGTAGGAAAAAAGCTTCAAGTGCTTACAACAATATTCAACCACCTAAAATGATATGAACACACACAATTTATAGTGTTCTGGATTTGCTTAAGCGACAAAAATTAGGTTAAACAAAATTGATAACCCTAACATCTACGGTGTACAAAAATAGTTAAGATCAAATCTTTACATAGAGATACACATCACATTTAATGAGTATCTATACAATATATAATTCCTTGATCTTTCTTACACGTGTGTCAATCTGTTGTAATCATCTATCTTAAAAATAGTGCCTTCACTGATTCCTAGACCATTTATGTTTCCCTTGATAAATGCTTGTCTAGATTGCTCAGTTTTGTCTAGAAGGCTTAGTGTATACTGGCCATCAGTGTCGATGAGTATTGTGCTCAGTATATTGTTTGATGCTTTGGTGATTACCGACTGTTCTGTGAAGCATTATCAACTTCCCTGTCTCCTTGTATTTACCGACTATCCTATCTCCTTTACCGACAAGTGCAATATAGATAACCGACTGATGTATATGGAGGATTTCGATACTAAGTGACAATAAATGCTCTTACAGAGATAACAATCTCCCCCTTTGGCAATAGTATCAAAACAAAAATGTATATACAAGAAATCCCTTATATCTCCCGACATATACATAAATCCTTATATCTCCCGACATATACAAAAATCCTTATATCTCCCAACATATACAAAATTGCCTAAGTACCATAAGTACTCCCCCTAGCAATATACTTTTAGTAGTGTAAAGTATACATAGAAAAAAGATATCTATTTGGCATGCATACATTTGATTTCCCCCTTTTTGAGATTAATGCCAAAAAAAATAGTGTATACTTACAGCTTATCAAAAATGTTCTGATGGGTTTTCTTTAGGGGTTCTAAGAGGTTTTCCCACTCCTCTATCAAGTTAGCAAGAGAAACATGCTCATAACTTACTTGAGCATGCATATCCATAACATTATCCAACACAAAAATTTCTGTTGTGGATACAAGTGTTTGTGTAATAGTGATATGCTCATAAAAAATCTTCAGGTGTAAAATGAGTTCTTTCTGCAACTCTGTAACCTAGGATATTATTTGCTCTCCTTTATGTTAAAGATCTGATGCAGGAGCATCCTGGGTGTAAGAGAAATCTTGCATCACCCAAAAATATTTATGTTTTTATATTCAATAAGGGCTATTTTGTGCAGAGCTGTTATTTATGGAAAGTTACTATTTTTGGTAATTTTTGTATGTGCTCAGAATGATCTGATTTCTTTCTTGGAGGTTCATTTTGGTCATATAAGTCTGCCAGCAAAGTTTCATGGCTAGATCAGGTGTAGTTTTGAAGATATTGAAGATTTTCAGTATTGGCAGCAGGGTACAGGAACTTCGAACTCAGTTTTGAAGGCTTTAGAGGCCTCGGATGAGGTCAAAAATTTGGGTGATGGGCGCTTGCGCGGGTCAAGCCTGTAGAGCACTTCGTGGAATTTCTGAAATGGGGTTATAATAGTCAATCGGGTCAACTGGTGATGACTTATGATCTCCGGAAGTTGGGTCACCTGAAATGGCGGAAAATAATTTTCCTTCAAAATTTCTGTTCGGGTTTCAAAAGTTATTTTGAGCCGACTTTGATGTAATAAATTGAAAAAAATAAAATAATTCTAAGTTTGGTCGGCCCTTAGGGCTAAATTTCTGGAACCTTCTCGGGCGGTGGAAATTGCCTATATAAGGAAGGCTGTATTATTGTCTTAGGCAGTTCAGAATAGTTCTGGGTAGTAGATCTGGGTAATAGTTCGAGGCTTTGTCCTACAGAATATTGTAAGGGAATGCCCATGTGGCTTTGCATATTGTAATTCTGAAAGTTTGTAATTCCACATTTGTGGAGATAATAAGAAGCCAATTTTCTGTTCTTGCATATTGTTGTTGTTTCTCTATTTCTGTTATGTGTTTGTGGTATTAAGGGGAGCACCCTTCATCAAGATTGGTAATCAACCACCTAATTTCATGTATCCTTAAGATATGCTTTGATAAGGTTGGTGGGTCGGTTGATGCTGCCTGTGTGCATGCTAAAATTTCTTCCTCTAAGTTTCCTATTTGTTCACTGATCTCAGACATGAACGAGTCAGGATGACACAATTTCAACAAGGTCTGATCAATATAACTTGTAATTATCTTAGAGTCAGATATTACCTTTGATAATCATACCTTGTTTATTGCCACCTCCTAGCATAGCTTCTTGGCAAGCTTATCCTGTACTTTGCTCTCAACTCTTTCTTCCATCCTTTTCTCCAAATCAATATCTAGCTTTCGGATTATTTGTGTAAGTGTAGCCAGTTGGTCTAGAATAGGTTTGTTGTCATCAACATCTGCATCAGGAATAACCTATTGTAAAATGTCTCAAACATCAGTGAGTATTTCATCATTCTTTTTAGTTTTTTTGAGCTTCTCCTGAGCTGCCTTCCTTTGACATAACTCCCCATATTTCCTCAGGTCTTTGGGGCTAAGGGTTCTAGGATCACAGTGAGGGATTTCTATGATCTCATCAATAGTAACTATCCCCTTACCTTTTTTCTTCTTCTTGCCTTTGAGATGTGAGCTCCTTAATACTTTAGCAATATCTTCATCATCTAGAGTATCCTTCCCTGTAGACACATTCTCATCTTTCTTTTTCTCATTGATGCTCTATTTTTTATCCTCAGTAGTAGTGTCTAGAGGGTTCACCTCTGTGTTATTATCGGTGTCCTTGATTTCTATGACTGGTGCCTCTGTAGTAGGCTGATTTGTATCTATAGTTTGCTGAGTGTCTTGTGTTTCTTGTTTATCCTCAGTATCCTTATTTTCTTCTTGTTTCTTCTCCTTGGACGCAATCTTGGAAATAAGTTCTATAGCCTCAGCTAGAGTCGGTAGATTGCCCGGTAGTGATGCTATCTCATCATCCTTCAATGGTACTATTGTTACATCTACATCATCTTGATCATCAGGATCACCATCTGTAATGTCTTGAATAAGAACAACATCATCATTTTTGTTCATCAGTTGTATGTCAACTTTTTTTGGTGCTTCCTATGATATATTCACCTTTGTAGTGTCCTCGGTGATATCAATTACCTCAGTAATCGATATACCAAAGTCTAGTGCCAGCTTTCCAGTATCAGTATCCATAAAAATGCCTTTATCTTTTGAAGTTCATCTCTTTTTAGACATTTGTACGAAAGCTTCCTGTTCATCTTGCTCTTCTGCTTTCATAATAGATGACCATAATGAATCACATTCAACATCCATGTCACCTACATTTTCATCCAGTATTTGCAGTGCTCGATTCTTGATCAAAAATCTTTGTTGGTACTTTGTCAAATATTCATTTGCTTCACCAAAGCTCATAGTAGTAGCAATACAAACTAATGACCTTTCTCATTTCCTTCTCTCTATGTCTAGTGTAGCAGTCCATCTAACTACAATCTTATCATCGAAGGACTTTAGTAAGGAGTTAGCAAGTTCCATCGGTATTCTCTTAAATTTTACCATCATTTGAATAACTGCCTCCTCAATTTTAGTTTGATCCTCTATAGACATTTTGTCATATTTACATAATGCTGGATCATTAAGATTCCCATTCTCTATTATTTCTTCTATCAATTCATCAAGAGTATTATTCTTATGCTTTACAATCTTGAATTGATTCTGATCATCTTCAGTTTCTTCAGTCTTGTTGGTAGCAGGGGCTTGTTTTACCCTCTTTTTTAGTACATTAACTGCTACCCTTGTCTTTCATTTTTCATACTTCCTTATTGGTGTAGCTGCCCTTTATTTTGCCTCTATTTTCTCTGGTAGTGATGCAACAGCTGCAGAAGACCTTGTCTTCATTCCCTTTCTCACAGATACCTCTTATGTCTATTTATCATTGGTAGAAGAAACCAATGTGCCATCAGGTTTAGTTTCTTCACTATCATGTGGCTTATCTACTAACTCTTGCAAACTTTTGGTTGCAGCAAAAATTGGTGATTTATCAGATGAGTCATCAGATGGTTCAGGGGCCTTACCAAACGTGGCTTCTAAGTCTTTCACCATTTTCTTTCCTTTCCTTGACATCTTACCGATCTCAATGTCAGTCTCTATTCTTGACTTAGCCTCTTTGTAGGTGCCAAACCTACTAGCAATGATGTCAATCGGGAGTGCTAGCAATGCATTTATAGATTTTACTGCGAAATCATGACTTATTTCATATCCCATTGGTGCTAGCCACTTTTTTCTGGGCTCAACAGCCTTGATCATGCAATGGTCTGTGCTCACAACAAAACAAATATCATTTTCAAATTTCTTTACCAACTCTCTCGATATTCTACTCTGATGATGCATTCTCTCCTGAAATTCTTTGAAGTAGAATTCGAATTCTGAGTCCATGTTATCTCTAAGATTCTATATATACTCACTTATTTTCTTAGTGATCAGTTTGTCTTGCTCCCATACTACTTTACCGATACCAGGGATAAATTTATGTATGTAAAAGAACAAGCAAACAAGTAATGACCCAAACTTACAAGTGTTCGATTTCTTGGTCCTTATTACCTTCATGTTATCTGTAAGATGACGAAGCAGGTTATCAGCTAGATCAACTTGTTGATCTTTCTTCACAATTTTGTATTCCATGTCCATAGCATGCATCGATACACTGTTCAACCGACTAGATTGAAATATTTTGTAACCTATCACATGTGCAATGAACTTGACCACATGATCCTTAATGTTTCCAATCTTTAGTGCTCTACCATCCCATTGAGCTCTAGTGTTCTTTTCAACATCCGGTCTTGATGAGCTGTGAAATGATTTTTCCTTGTCAGAAGTAGGATAACTAGTAACCCTACTTATCATTTTCTTCGTGAACTTGGTCAGTTTGTCTAGCCAAAACTTCCCATCATGGAATCAGCTCAATACTATCCTTACCCATTCATTCTTAAGCGATTGCGGAAAATGTTGAATGCCCAACCGTCTAACATCTTCAAGTTTCTAAAATTCTGGTTTCACTTTTCCTTCAATATCACAAACACCCTGAAATTTGGCAACTATCTCAAAGTTTCCAACTTCACCGATTTTACAATGAATGTAAGCCCTAACATCCTCTCTCGATAAAACCCTATCTAGTATGCTTGAAAATGCACCCATTGAATCTATCTTAGATGCAACCCTAGGATGTGGCCTAAATTTATCTTCGACAAAGTGTGCCCTATCTATCAATTCAACTTCCTCTTCAACTTGTTGAGATTTATTTGCAGTAGATGTAGATGCCATCTAAATAAACTAGGGTTTCAGAAGTTAACAATAAGTGCACAGGTGTTTAGATATCCAAAAACCTACTTGAGTTGTCGAAGAAATGTCATCAGTTCAATGCGAAAGTGTTTTGAATCTCTCTGAATTTTTTTAGCTTGAACTCTAGTTGCTCTAAAAATCCATTCTCCGATGCTCACAATGTAAAAATGAACTTGATTTCTTGAGTATTTATAGACCCTTACAAATTCCTACTCAAACATTCGTAATAAATGCTCGACCTTCTTTAGAGTGCAACATAGCTATCAACTTGGTTAACACACAATATTCTCAATTTGCATTGTTTCCTCAGTTAACCTTGCATAGCAATTACCGACTAGTAATCCATTCTCAGTCTTTCTTTTATCAACTTTATAACATTGTTAACTCATGAAATATAAACCATAATGCATCTTCATTCATGCTGATTTGGTATTAATACATCATATATGAGGAACTGTATGAAAAATATGATCTTTTAAAATATCAATCCCGTACCTACCTTTGTCACCTTAAGTGGAGTTACCGATGTCACCCAATCTAGTGGACGAGGTTTCACTGACAGTGTTACTTGATTCAGCAGTCTCCTTTGTTGACTTCTTCCACATAGTATTTCTCATCTTCATGATATCTGCAATGGTGTATCCACTCTCGAATACATGATCTTCATCTCGTGCTCGGTCTCTGTTGTCTTTGCCTAAATGACCGACCTTGTGACAATGCATATAGGCCATTGGGGTACTTGCCCAATATCTAGAATGTCTGATTCAATGTGCCCTGTACCAATTAGTAGCTATATGTCCATACCGATCACATGCAATATAACTAGTCCATGTATTATAATCCCACACATAGGAGTTACCTTGTCTTTTCGGTTGATATGGCTTCTTTTGAGATTGTTGCTTGGGAGTCCAAACTTGTTTCATCTTTTCTTTGCATTCACTTGCACTATGTCCAAGTTTGTTACAAGTGTAACATATCTTACCAGCAGTAGTCTTTTTAGTGTTGTCTTTTTGTCTAGATCTACATACATGTGCCTGATGTCCATACTTTCCACAGTAATAACAATAACCATCAAATCTTTTAGAAATAGTAGGAGGGTTACCTTCAGCTTTGCTTCTGCATACATTTGAATTGTGTCCAGGTTTTCCATAGTGATAACAAGTGAGTATTTTGGATTTCTTCCCTTGATTAGTGTTGGCCTTCTCAACTTGTTTTGATGATTCACCTTCACCAGTATAACCTATACCAGCTCTACTTCCTAATCTTCTCTAATTGTCTAAGAAATCATCAATCTTCTTGGAACTTTCTTCAGCCAATCTTTTCATCTCATTGTGCTATTGTTGATTTTTCAAGTCATTTCTCAATTTTTCATTTTCTTCTCTCAATCTTGTAACATCTTCTAGATTCCTTGATAATTAATCATTGATTTAGTTTACTTCTTGATTTGCAATCAATACCTGATTTGACACTTGAAAGTGATGATCGGTAAGCCTTTGGATTTCACTTTCTTTAGCTTGTAGTTTTTCAGTCATTAGTCTTTTGTCTTCAATGGCCAGGTTTCAGTCTAGTTCAGCTTGTCTTGCATTATTCATTATCTCCACCAATCTTACTGTTGGGAATTCCCTTTGATCTTCACTTGCAGATTTATACTTTGATGAATAACTTAAATAATACTTTGACTCTATCACCACTCCAAAGTCTGCAAGAAAGAGGGCCAATTAACAAGGATCAAAAGAGAACCTCCTACACTTTGAGCCTATTATCTTAGGCGGGTGTACCCTTGACTCACTTCTCCAAAGGAGTCTCAAAACAATATACAACTATACCCCATGTTAATTTGTTAAAGATTGTATCATTTGAAAGTTTATGTGTGTGTTTGATAACAATGAAATGCATCCAGAGGATGGACCAGTGCCTTAACCTAGGGAAAAGAGTCACCCAATCACATACATCAGCTAAAGACCTTAACTCAAACACAATGGAATCCAGGATAAGTGCTTTGCCTATTACCCCTCTCCCTCACACACAAGGACATCAAATTCTTACTTAGTTGCAAAATCATTGAACCCACCCAAAAGACTTTAATCCTAACTTTGTTAGGAACTCAGAGATGAATTCACAATACTCTTTGTTTACCATATGCTAACACACTTTGTGACATTAACATATATGAGCTTAGAACTAAAGCAAGAAGACATACACAAATGCAAGATTCAAACCCAATAGCATTTTCATTAACATGTTCAAGATCAATACACAATTAGAATAACACAAGGATAAGAAAAGATACAAAATCCTACTCCTCTATCAGTATAACACTATCAACAACCAGGGATCAAAAGAAAATGTTTTGGAACCTCTGTAAAATCAAAAATTCTACAACTTATACTCCCTAGTCATCTTGAAATTCTCAAAGAGAATGCAACAAGCTATGGATGACTTAGGGTTAGGGTTTCAACCACCCAACCAGCTAGAAATGGTCAAAAAGTTATTTCAAGGGTGGAAACCCAGATAACCAGGAGAAAGGAAATCCTGGGATGATCCTCAATCATGGAAATTTCTCTTGAAGCTACTGAGAATCATAAACAATGCTCAAAAGGATAACCTTGCAACACACCTTGAGAACAAAACCACATGGTACAAACTCTGTAAATAATCACTCAACACTCTGGACCACACTGCAAATGGCATACAGATCATTTCTCACCAACACCAGTCATTTCTGCATTGAATTCTAGTCCTTCTGGTCCCAGGGAACCTTTCAAAAGTTTGAATTTGAAATCAAATGGCTATATTATGGCAATCTCAGCAAATTGGTGGTCAACATTTGAAATTAGGCTCACTTTAAGTCGTGACTATCCGATCTGTTCATCTCGCGGGCTTTGTGTTTTATCTTTTAAAAATGACCGCACTCAAATTTAGTGAACTAGCGACAAAGGTCCCCACCAGTTCATGAAACACATTCTACCTTCACTAAATAATTTAACAACCACGTGACCTTGTTTGCTGAGTCAGCAGAAAAAATAGAGAACCACCATTGAATCATGTGAATGAGCGAACCCTTTGACTTTATCGATGTTGCTAAAAACTTTATCCACTCCGCTAAACCTTTGAGAAAATTTGACCGGGCCCGCATCTGGAAGATCAACAGCTGTCTGAAGTTTGCATACCCATTTGAGATTCCACTAGAACACATGCCATTTGTTGATCTAAGAATCTTACCCTGCTTGAAGGAAAATTGACCCCACTGACATGACATAGTCAGCAACATGCGAACCAACCAAAACACTCTGAATTAGCTCCCTCTGACAACAGGACCACCGCCAAAGATTTGTCTAAAACAAATGAGATCAATAGCCGGTGTAAGATTTGAAAGGCTCTGAAGATTCTACACACTTACATAGCGAATGTCGATCTAAGAATCTCCCTCCATCTCTGACAACCTACTAACAATGAACAAAATCAATGAATGGCACATGATCTCAAAGGAGAAGAATATTCCTTAAGATCATGCATAGCCCGTAGATTGAAGAACCTTCACTGTAGGCCCCACTAATAGGATCCCTCTCAGCAACATGCTGACTAATGAGAGAACACCAACTATGCCAACATGGAAGTGGACCCACCTTAATACTTCCACATAAGAGAAAGTAACATCAACGGCTGGTGTAAGACCTTATAGCTCAAACAAATTCTATGAGAACTTATGCCCATCGTTGATCTTCTAACAATGTCAGGACCCGCTGGCAAGCCCAAACTTAGGTCCCACTGACATCATGTCTAGTCACTACCCGTGGACCAATCAGAAAGCACTGAAATAACTTACCTGGCATGTGGACCTGGTTGAAAAGAAAGGCAATGTCATAAATGAAATGGATGGTTGTCTTAAGTTCGCAAGCCTCTAACACATCTCATGAGAAGATACACCCACCATTGGATGGAGATGGTGTCAAAGAGCTGAGCCCAGGAAATACAAAGCCAAAACATAGGAAATATTAAGCAGTTAGACTTAGGAAAAATTAAAACTGCAGGGCACTGTGAACTTAGGAAAGATTAACCGGTGAGTTAGGAAAAATTAAAAGGGACCCGCCGACACATGAAACCTAACCGTGAACCATAAAGTGAATCATTTTAATTAGCACATGTAGATTTAAAGGTTTAAGTGACCCATGAAAAGGTAAAGCAAAAATAGAATAGGGCTAGGGAAAATTTGAATTTAAAGATCCAACAGCTAGATTTTTGAAATATTGCCTTAGGGTTTATGCCAGGGACCAGAAAAACATTGCAGAGACAAGGGGAAAATAGCCAGAACCATGAAAATTTTTGCACATGCTAATAGTGGCTCTGTCTGGGGATGTATGCCTCCTGCAGGCATAGTAAGGACTTAGAATCAATGGTTTAAAGTAGACCATCCCACTGGAAAAATGCAGACAACAGGGAACTTGCAGGGCAGAACAGGCAACAGGACCAAAAACTGACAAACCAAAAAAAAATAGGGTAGAGGCAAGAAGCCAACTCACAGAAATTTACAAAATATACAAACCTAACTACTGTTCATGGAAAATAGAATACCTCAATTGAAGTATCTCTTCAAGAATTGTCCATGAATTGGCAACTCCTGAATATCACCACTTAATTCTTTAATAATGTATGAATCTTGGCCTCATTTCTCATGAATGAGATATGGCCCTAGCCAGATGGGATCAAATTTACCATGTTTCCCCTTATCCTCCAGTCTGGCATTCCAAACTAACACCAAATCACCAGGTTCAAACTTTCTATCAACAGTCTTCTTATCATATAAAATCTTGACCTGCAACTGCAATTTGGCATTCCTCACAGCTGATTCTCTTCTAGTCTCATCCAACCTAATGAGGTCCTCAATTCTCAAATGCATCTCATCATCTATGTCATCATCATATAGCTGAAAAAATTTATACATTTCCAATAAGTTATTCTGAGGCATTCTTGCATGAATTCCATATACTAGGTCAAATGGTGCACAACCAATTGTCCTCTTTACAGTTACCCTATCAGCCCATAGAGATAATGGAAGCTTTGAATTCCATGCCCTCTTATTCTTTTCAAGAATTCTCTTTAAGATTTTAATCAAACTCTTATTAGTGGATCTGACCATTTCCTTGTGGATGATAAGGTGAGGAATTAGAAATCTGAATTCCAAAACCTTTTCAAAAGTCCTTATATTCAACAGACCTAAAGCACATGGCATTATCACTTACTATTCTCTTAGGGCACCCAAACCTTGTAATAATATTATTCATCAGAAAATCAGTCACCACCTTACTAGTTGCATTTCTTGTAGGTATAGCTTCTACCCATTTTGTAAAGTACTCAGTGGCAACTAAGATCCATGAGTGTCCTCCACTTGACTTGTTTGGTATCTTCCCTATGAAATCAATTCCCCATTGTTGGAAAGGAGCTTGAACTTCTACTAGTCTTAATGGAACATTTCCTGAAAACTTAAGCTTACCAGAGAACCTTTGACAAGAATCACACCTCCTTACCAATAGTTCTACATCCTTGAATATTGTGGGCCACCAGAATCCTTCTCTTAAGATCTTATGAGCAGTTGTTTTACCCATATAATGCCCACCACAAACTCCCTTATGCATTTCTTGCAACAACTTATTAGCTTGCTCTTCATCTACACATTTCAAAAGTATCCAATCCAAATTCTTTCTATACAATTTACATTTCACAATCACATACTTGATGGCCTATAATTTCAATGTCCTCTTTTGATTATCATTCATACTATCTAGAAATTTCATATTTCTCAAGTAATAAATGATATCTTGATACCAAATACAATCATCCATGTCACATGTGTAATCAATTTCAGAATGATTTACCTAATTTGCATCAAGATTGGATTGGGCCATCAGTTTTTCCAATCCTTGTCCTCTAACCAACTTCATAATCTAGATCTCAACATTGAACTCTTGGATCCTATTGATCCATCTGCATCTTCTTCCAGACACCTCCTGCTATGAGAAAATATCCTTCACAGCTGCACTTGGCACAAAATCAATCACAACTGCTCCCATCAAGTAACACCTAAAAGCCTTGATTGCCTTCACAAGTCAATAAACTTGTTTTTCATTTATGTCATACTTTAATTCAGTAGCCTGCAAACATCTACCGAAAAAAGTAATAGGCTGCTCAAAACCATCCTTATTCTTTTGTAACAAAACTGTAGCAATAGTGTGAAAAGATGCAAAGGAAAAGATGTGCATTGGGACATTATAATCAGGTGCCTTAAGCACTGGTGCATCTTTGATAGCCTACTTGATGTTTTTGAAAGCCTCATCAAGATCACCCTCCCAATTGATTGCAGATCCCCTCTTCAACATCTTAGAAATAGGTCTAGCAACCTCGTCAAAATTTGTCACAAACATCCTTAAGAAATTGACCTGACCAAAGAAGGACTGAATTCCTTTAACATTCTTTGGTCTCTGAATTTTATCAATGGTTGCTACCCTCTTAGGGTCAATTCTCACTCCTTTCTTTCCAACTAAGTGGCCAAGCAACTTACCTTCAATGACACCAAAGGCACACTTCCTTGGGTTTAATGAAATGCCAAATTCCAAGGCCCTCACAAATATTCTTTCTAAATGAGTGCAATGGTCTTCTTCCTTCTTGGAATAGGTAGTTAGGTCATCTTGATATACAACAAGGAAATCATCAATGAAATCTAAAAAGGCAACATCCATTGCCCTCTGAAAAGTAGGACCAACATTTGTGAGGCCAAAAGGCATTCTCACATAAACATATGTCCCCCAAGGTGTTGTGAAAGTTGTCTTGAATTGCTCTGATTCCTTGACAATGACTTGATTGTAGCCAGAGAAACCATCCATCATAGATATCAATTCCAACCCGGTTACTCTCTGCAACATAGCTTCCATATTGGGCAGACAATAATTATCCTTTAATGAGCTGATATTCAAATTCCTGAAGTCCACACAAAGCCTGATGTCACTATTCTTTTTCTTCACAGGAACAAGATTTGACACCCAAGAAGAATGCCTTATAGGCTTGATAATGCCAGCATCTCTCAACTTCATTAATTCTTCTTGCATCTTGGGTGCCAAAGTAGGATTAACAGGCCTTTGTTTTTGCCAGAAAGGATTAGCATCTTCCTTCAATGGAATAACATGCTAAAACAAATCTTCTCTATAAACGTTTAGGTCATCATATGACCATGCAAAAACATGCCTAAATTTTCTCAATAATTCAACCAAAGATTTCTTTACCTCTTGAGACATATCTCTACCAATATATACCTTCTTAGGTGCCTCATGTGTTCCAAGATTTATCTCCTCTAAATCAGCATGACCTTCTCCTTTGATATTATTTTGAACTCTATCTTGGTTATCAAAGACAGTCTCCAAAACAACAAGCCCCTTGGGAACCTTGTTAGTTCTAAGTTGAATGACCTCATTGCCAAAGACAACCTCCTTTCCCCCTATTGACTCAAAAAAGGTTGAACAATCAAATTCTTGACCATGATACTGACCCTCACAACCCATAAACTTCAAGATATCACTATCATCATCAAAAACTTGCCAATTTTCAATATTATCTGGTATACTAGGCCTAGCCTAAATTTCAACTTTAGAGATACCAGAAAATGTAATATCATTGGAATTGATTACAATATTAGCTAACAAGTCAGCCATCTTATTATTACTCCTATCCTTCCATTGAATATTGAAAGCATCCAAATGTTCAACCAAATCCCAAGCTACATTCCTATATTGTTTTAGCCTTTTGTTCTAGGAAGCATATACTGACCTGACTTGGGACACCACCAACTCAGAATCACCAACAACACTTAAACACTTAATACCATGCTTTTGTGCCAACCTCAATCCTAACAACAAAGCCTCACATTCTGCTACATTGTTGGTACAAAAGAAATTCAATGTGAAAGAAAATTTGTAGGTACTTCCATCATGAGAAATAAGTAAAATACCTGCTCCTCCACCATCTTTGCAATTTGCACCATCCAAGTACATTACCCATAAATCACCCTTCATAGAATTAGCACTTACCTCAGTAGAGATAAGTGACAAAATAGGTTATTTCTCAAATACAGGGATCTCTGCCCTAAGAGTATCAATATTAGTATCCACAAAACATGTAGTTTCATTATCAATATTTCTCTCAATCATGTGGCATACTCTTGGCTCTCATTCAATGACAAACTGATCATCGATCCTGAAGGTGGCATAGGATAGATCACACTGTAAACTTCCACCCATGGTAGCACTCCATCTTCTAGACAGTAGCATCCCATAGTGAGGAGGGATATCCACCACCAAAACACTCATTGTTAGCTCTTTCTTTGGATATGCTGCCAACCTATATGGCATTTCATTGATAGTCCCAACAACTCATACCTCCCTCTGATCCATTGCACAACATCTACCTTGGACAGCATCAACTTTAAGGCCCAACTTCTCCATGATCTTGAAAGGAATTACAGTATTATAGGCACCACTATCAATCATACAATTTATCAACTTCATTCCATTCACAAGAACACTTAAAAAGAATGGATCAATATTTTCAAGGCTGGCATTGACAGAACTATCCAAGTATATTGGAGGA
Source organism: Chamaecyparis obtusa (assembly GCA_027943335.1). Lineage (NCBI taxonomy): Eukaryota > Viridiplantae > Streptophyta > Pinopsida > Cupressales > Cupressaceae > Chamaecyparis > Chamaecyparis obtusa. The sequence continues at coordinate 80,755 of BSBK01012186.1, forward strand.
ATTTGAGACACAATTCCCTGAGCAACAACATTTTTCAAGGCTTTATCTTGAGATCCATTGCATATAACATCATTTTTATGAACATTACCTACCCATGCAATAGCTTTGTCTTTATGTTCAGGGATCCTCAACAATTCTGACAATGGAACCTTAACTATAATTTGGGACAATACAGATAACATATCAACAGGAGTAGAAGAAGGAATCTCAATCTACATTGCCTTACTATCCTTTTTCTTATCTGACACATTAGGTGTATTGGCCACTCTCATTTTTTCAATCTTAGCCATTGTGTTAACTGGCCTCTCAATCTCACTAGAAATCTTTTCAATTCCAACTCCCTTAGGCTCACAATTCTTACCTTTTACATTCTTGAATTTCACCATCTGATCACCTTTTGATTTATTCTCACTAGTCTCTCCAGAGCTAGTACTCTTTATGAACATTCCTATAGCTTTCTCATTTGTATTCCTTGCCACCATGCCTCTAGTTTTCACTTGGGAAATCATTTCTATAGTAATCCGATCCATCTCTTCTCTAGAAGGTCTTCTCAAATTTACTGGCTCAGAAGAAGAGATCATGTTACATGTCTTCCTATCAATATCTTCACTATCAGAAAAAACTTCTTGATGAAAAAGGGCCTGATTGTGTCTCTTCACATTTACTTCTACCTCTTCATCAAGATCAGATTCATCTTCATATCCTAGATATGAAGAAGCCATGTTGCATCCAACATCATCTTGATCTTCTTCTTGATCTATCTCCTCATTGCCACAATCCTGATTTGCAGCCATAGATTGTGCAACCACACAATGCTCTGTAGAATGAGGGGACTGGCATGCAACACACCAAGGTATGTCCTCCATGACATTTATTGAAGTCTTTTTTAGAGGGTCAGGGACACCTCTATTATTATTTCCTCCTACAATAGGGACAATAGGCTTGCCATCTTTCCATTTGGTGTTGTAGGGGTAGTTCTGCAATGTATTCTGTTTATTAAAATTGTTATTGAATTGAGGCCTTTCATTGGTAGGAGCACTAATGTTCCTATTTGCAGGTGCCTTCAAATCCTTCAATGCATTAAGCACCTTATCCAATTTATCTTCCTCTTGCCTCCTAGATCCAACATTCTTATCACTTTCTTTTTTGTATCTCTTGTCCCCAAACAACTTTGTGTCATCTCTCTTTCCACCCAATTTTCTTGATATTTTCATGTTATTCTCAATATTGACAGCAATTCTGAAAGCATCCCTAAGAGTTCTTGGTTATTTTTCCCTCAACAAATATCCCATCTTTCCATCAAATGCATTGAAATATGTGGTCAGATAGACATTGTCATCTAACTGCATAACTTGGAACAACTTATGCATACCCTTCTGAAATCTCATGTTGAATTCAGCTACAGATTCATTCTAATTTTTCCTTATGGTATTGAATTCATTCAACATGAAACTAGCATTAGGCCTATCACCATACTGCTCTTTAAAACATCTCTCAAAAGAATCCCAAGTATCAATACATTTGTCAAGAAGCCTCTTAAACCAATCTCTAGCATCCTCCATTAGAGATTGAACAAATAATTTCATGACTACATCCTCATGCTCTACCTCATAATCATTAAGCATATCAACAAATAATCTAAGATGCTCCTCACAACTAATAGCATTATTACCAGCAAACTTAGGTACCTTATCTCTATTATCATTTGGAAAAGCATTCGGATAGCCAGGAATTCCATCAAAACTAATTTTCCTATAGCCTTCTAATTGCATAGGTCTTTTTTGAAAACTTGAACTAGTGTTAACCCTATGATCAACATTAGCATCAACATGAAATTCATTTGTGCATTTGACTACTGCCTAGGATCTATACCTATCCTAGCAGATGAAGAAGGAAATGAACTAGTAGCATTACTAAGTGGAATAGTAGTAGTCATAGATGGCATACCTAGTTCAGTAGTAGATGGGCCAAGAGCATTGGCTGATGAAGCCTTCAAGAATTGGATCTTTCTTCTCTTTTCTACAATGGAAGCTTCAATTTCAGCCCTCTCAAGTTCTTTTGCAGGGTCCTCATCTTCTTTTCTTCTTCTCTCCATTTCTATGTCCTTTCTTGAATTGGGTGGTGGGACCCTAGTATTGTTAATGATTTACATGTTTGATGTCCCACCATCTTCTATTTTCCTTTCTCACTAGCCACAATAGCAGGCCTAGTGACCTCATTTCCATCTTTGTTAGGCAAAGGAACATAAATTTTCACCTGTCTAACCACAGGGCCATCCCTATCAAATTCCTGATCTTGTAATAAGCACTCTTGCTCACTCCTCAAGGCCTCAAGGTCACCAAAGACCTCATGCTGCAAAGTTTTAGGAGCAGAAGCAAGTATCTTGTTTCTCTCCTTCATTTCATTGATCTTTCTAAGAAGAGATTGCCTTTCTATCAGAGCGTTCACCTTTTCAGCCTCTCTCTCCTTTTGTATCTTTTTATGTATGGCATCCTGCTCTGCCAACTACAACCTTAATGCATTCAAATCATCAGGATCTACCATAATGTCATCAAAATGAGATGACACATCCATATCATTAAGATTCTGATATGGGAAGTGTACTTGCCTAGGTCTCATGGGTTCTCTTTTGAAATTATCTTCATCAAGATCTAAATCAATCTCCAAACCCATCTCTCTAGTTTGTTCATCTTGACCTGCAGGCAATGGACCTTTGCCCTAAAATACAGCTTCTAGGGTATCATAAAATCTATCCCCAGAGCCACCACTATCTGATCTAGAAACTCTATCCTATGAACTATCCTCACTTGAGGAAACATGTGGTGCTCTAGCTCTAGTATTTCTTTGTTCTCAGATGGGAGCACTAGTAGACTCACCATTCCTTCTAATCTAACTCTTCTTCTCCTGTCTAGGCAATTTCTCCAGAGTGACCTCCAAATTATTTCTGACAAAGGACCCAATATTCCTCTTGTTGTCCATGATTTATAACATATAACACTAGTTTTAACCCTTTTTTGAGTCGCCACCCAACTAGATGGGAAATCTTTACTTGAAATACAACAAGAAAACAAGAGTGCAATTACAACCTTTATCTCTAGACTCTCCCCAGCAGAGTCACCATTTTGTTGGGAGTTCCCTTTGATCTTCACTTGTAGATTTATGCTTTGATGAATAACTTAAATAACAATTTGACTCTATCACCACTCCAAAGTCTGCAAGAAAGAGGGCCAATTAACAAGGATCAAAAGAGATCCTCCTACACTTTGAGCCTATTAGCTCAGGTGGGTGTACCCTTCACTCACTTCTCCAAAGGAGTCAAAAAACAATATACAACTATACCCCATGTTAATTTGTTAAAGATTGTATCATTTGAAAGTTTATGTGTGTGGTTGATAACAATGAAATGCATCCAGAGGATGGACCAGTGCCTTAACCTAGGGAAAAGAGTCACCCAATCACATACATCAGCTAAAGACCTTAACTCAAACACAATGGAATCCAGGATAAGTGCTTTGCCTATTACCCCTCTCCCTCAGACACCAGGACATCAAATTCTTACTTAGTTGCAAACTCACTGAACCCACCTAAAAGACTTTAATCCTGACTTTGTTAGGAACTCAGAGATGACTTCACAATACTATTTGTTTACCATATGCTAACACACTTTGTGACATTAACATATATGAGCTTAGAACTGAAGCAAGAAGACATACACAAAAGCAAGATTGGAACCCAATAGCAGTTTCATTAACATGTTCAAGATCAATACACAATTAGAATAACACAAGGATAAGAAAAGATACAAAATCCCACTCCTCTATCAGTATAACACTATCAACAACCAGGGATCAAAAGAAAATGTTTTGGAACCTCTGCAAAATAACAAATTTTGCAACTTATACTCCCTAGTCATCTTGGATTTCTCAAAGAGAATGCAACAAGTTATAGATGACTTAGGGTTAGGGTTTCAACCACCCAACTAGCTAGAAACGGTCAAAAAGTTATTTCAAGGGTGGAAACCCAGACAGCCAGGAGAAAGGAAATCCTAGGATGATCCGCAATCATGAAAATTTCTCTTGACAGTATTGAGAATCATAAACAATGCTGAAAAGGACAACCCTGCAACACGCCTTGAGCACAAAAGCAAATGGTACAAACTCTACAGATGATCACTCAACACTCTGGACCACATTGCAAATGGCAAACAGATCATTTCTGACCAACACCAGTCATTTCTGCATTGAATTCTAGTCCTTCTGGTTGCAGGGAACCTTCCAAAAGTTTGAATTTGAAATCAAACGACTATATTATGGTGCTCTCAGCAAATCGGCAATCAACATTTGAAATTAGGCTCACTTTAAGTCATGACCAACTGATCTGTTCATCTCGTGAGCTTTATGTTTTATCTTTTAAGAATGGCCTCAGTCAAATTTAGTGAACTAGTGACAAAGGTCCCCGCCAATTCGCGAAACACATTCTGCCTCTGCTAAATAATTTAGCGACCACATGACCTTGTTTTCTGAGTCACCAGACAAAATAGAGAACCACCATTGAATCACGTGAATGAGTGAACCCTTTGACTTTATCGGCGTTGCTAAAAAATTTATCGGCTCCGCTCAACCTCTAAGAAAATTTGACTGGGCCCCCATCTGGAAGATCGACGGCCATCTGAAGTTCGCATACCCATCCGAGATTCCACTAGAACACATGCCATCCATCGATCTAAGAATCTTACCCTTCTTGAAGGAAAACCCGCCCCACTAACACGACACAGTCAGCAACATGCAGACCAACCAAAACACTCCGAATCAGCTCCCCCTAACAACAGGACCACCGCCAAAGATTCATCTAACAAAAATGAGATCAACGGCCAGCGTAAGATTTGAAAGGCTTTGAAGATTCTACATGCTTACACGCTGACCGTTTATCTAAGAATCTCCCTCCATCTCTGACAACCTACTGACAATGAAAAAAATCAACGGATGGCGCATGATCTCAAAGGAGAAGAATATTCCTTAAGATCATGCTCCGACTGTAGATTGAAGAACCTTCACTGCAGGTGCCACTAATAGGATCCCTCTCAGAAACATACTGACCAATGAGAGAATGCCAACTGTGCCAACATGGTAGTGGACCCACCTTAATACTACTGCATAAGAGAAAGTAACATCGACGACTGGCGTAAGACCTTATAGCTTTGACAAATTCTATGACAACTTATGCCCACCGTTGATCTTCTGACAATTTCAAGACCCGCCGGCAAGCCCGAACTCAGGTCCCACTGACATCATGTCTAGTCACTACCCGTGGACCAATCAGAAAGTGCTGAAATAACTTACCTAACATGTGGACCCGCTTGAAAAGAAAGGCAATGTCATAAATGAAATGGACGGTCATCTTAAGTTCGCAAGCCTCTGACATATCTCATGAGAAGATATGCCCACCATTGGATGGAGATGGTGTTAGAGAGCTAGGCCCAGGAACATAGGAAATATTAAGTAGTCAGACTTAGGAAAAATTAAAATTGCAGGGCGCTATGAACTTAGGAAAGATTAACCGGTGAGCTAGGAAAAATTAAAAGGGACCCACTGACACATGAAACCTAACCGCGAACCATAAATTGAATCATTTTAATTAGCACATGCAAATTTAAAGGTTTAAGTGACCCACAAAAAGGTAACACAAAAATAGAACAGGTCTAGGGAAAATTTGAATTTAAAGATCCAACAGCTAGATTTTTGAAATATTGCCTTAGAGTTCATGCCAGGGACCAGAAAAACATTGCAGAGACCAGGGGAAAATATCTAGAACCATGAAAATTTTTGCACGTGCTAACACTTACCATTTTTTATTCTTGTCCAATTTGTAGAGCCTTCACCTTATTAGATAGATGTTGATTCCTTTCAGATAAATCATTGACTGTACTCTCAGATCCATCAGAGATGCTTCCCAAGCTAGATCCAATATGATTAAATGCATCTTCAAAAGGTTCTTCATGATAACCGATTTCACTCTGAGAAATTGCAATATTATTTCTTTCTATCAGTAATTTCTTCAATTCAGCCTTGGCTTGCTTGTACTGTTCAACAAACATTTTCAATTCTAGTTTTTTATTCTCTATAGACTTGTCAAGTTTGTACCTCTCCATGATTTAGATCTTTACCCTTCAATGGTTAAACTTTTTCAACAAGAGAACTAGCTCTGATACCAATTGTTGGAAATAGGAGAGATAAATACTGAGAGGGGAGGGGTGAATCAGTATCCACTAAAACTTTTACTTAGATCCCTTCAATACTGAATAAGTATATTGTGTTTACTGATCAAAATAACTTGCATGAAACAATTACATAAACAACTTATGAAATTAAATAACCATAAACTCATAAATGTAATCACATAACACAAGTATTTTGGTAACGCAGAAACCCTTGTTAGAAGGTAAAAACTGTGGTGGGGATGACACCCACAAATTCTTCACTACTACAGATAGAAAAGTGTTTTCCTATTAAGGCTACAATTGTGATCACTTCTAGTGATCTTACCCTGTTAGGAGTAACAAAATACCAGCAAGATCTACCTAGTGATAGGATTTAGCAACATAGTTAGGTGTGCACTCCGTTAAGAGATTTACAATAGGACTGTTAACTCCACTCAGTTAAAAGATTTTGATAACTCTATTACAGTTGTTAGAAAGCAATAGAAAAGTGTATCTGCTCTGATTGACAACTAAATTTTTCTGATCTAGATCAATAAAATACTATTTAGATATCACCTTGCATGTGTAGTTTTCTTGCTCTGTGATGCTCGGTTACCCTGTTGATTCTGAATACTTTCTCTGAATACAATTCTGCTCGGTTCGGTCTGATAACCTTTAGACTTGAAGTAGGAAAAAATATTCAAGTTCTTACAACAATATTCAACCACCTAAAATGATACGAACACACACAATTTATAGTGTTCTAGATTTTCTTAAGTGGGAAAAATTAGGTTAAACAAAACTGATAACCCTAACATCTACTATGTACAAAAATAGTTAAGATCGAATCTTTACATAGAGATACACATCACATTTAATGAGTATCTATACAATATATAGTTCATTAATCTTTCTTACACGTGTTTCATTCTATTGTAACCGTCTATCTTAAAAATAGTGCCTTCACTGATTCCGAGACCATTTTTGTTTCCCTCAATAAATGCTTGTCTAGATTGCTCGGTGTTGTCTAGAAGGCTTGGTGTATACTGGTCATTGGTGTCAGTGAGTATTGTGCTCAGTAGATTGTTTGATTCTTTGGTGATTACCAACTATTTTGTGAAGCATTACTGACTTCCCCGTCTCCTTGTATTTACCAACTATCCTATCTCCTTTACCGACAAGTGCAATATCAATAACCGACTGATGTATATGGAGGATTTTGATACTAAGTGACAATAAATGCTCTTATAGAGATAAAAATCTATTTTAGTATCGGTAACTCATGTTGCCTCTTCTCCCATATCTTGCTTTACCTTTAGGTAATCTTCTGGCCATAAGAGCTTCAAGTTCATCAAGCTTGTTATCAGTATTGCTATCATTATCATCATGTCTACTACCAGACTTATCAATCTTCAAAGAACTCATGAAAGTAGACTCAATAGTTGGTACAACACTATTTTCATAGTTATTAAGCTCAAATGTAGTAAGCTTACCAATCAGATTATCAAGTGTGAGATTATTACCAGGTGCAGATCTCATTTCGTTGATTGCAAATATTCTGATTGCATAAACCAGTAGTAAGGTTTTGAGAACTTTTCTTATCACTGTGTCTTTTTCAATAACACCATCAGATCCTCTTATAGCATTAACAACCTCTTTTATTCTTTTTGTATACTGCACTATGTTTTCACCTTCTTTCATCTTCATGTCATCGAATCTTGCCCTTAGGCTTTCAGCTTTGGCACTTTTGACATTAACATAACCACTATAAATTTGATCAAGTTTATCCCACATCAACTTAGCAGTAGTACATCCCTTGATATCTTCAAATTTGACATCTGTCAAGGAAAAAACAATCTCCATCATAGTAACATCATGCTCATGCCTATTTCTTAATTGATCAAGGGTCAAGGGACCAATGGGTAGTGCAATATAGCCATTCTCCATTAGTGTGAGGGCAGAATTCCCAATTCTAGATACATGCAGCTTCATTTGACTTTTCCATATTGTGAAGTTGTCCTTGTTTAGCTATGGCACTTCCCTCTTATACATTTTGTGACCTTTGTGTTGAAGTCCTTAAAACTCTATTCCAAGCAACCAAACAACTCTAATACTAATTGTTAGAATAACTAAGGGGGGGGGAATCAGTTATCCATAGTCCCAATATAAAATGTATATCCCAAAACAAATTACTTAAAAATTTTGCAGCTCGGTAACATAAAATAGTATTTTTTCTGTGCTTTTACTGATTACCGATTAACAATTTAGAACATTCACTGATCAAATCAAATATGAAACATGTAAAGTATGATAACAAATAATCATCACAATCAACACATAACACAAAATATTTAATGTGGAAACCCTGTAAAGGGAAAAACCACCTGGGACTAGCAACCCAAAAATTGTTCACTCTTCTAAAGTGAGGTCAGTGAAGACCCAACCTTGTTAAAGGTTACAAACACATTCTGAGGTGTGACCTTGTTAGAGGATTTTAGACCAACAGTTATCATCTAACCAGCATTCACTATGGGGTTGATAGGATAACAAATGTACACTCTATGAATGACATTACAAGACTTTCTAGTCCACTTTGTTAAGAGATTTATCTATTTACAATGGTTAAAATGTAAGAGCAGTTGATCTGATTACAATACAACTTCAATTGAAGATAATCAGATCTATGTTATGGTCATTCAAATCCTCTGATAAACAAATCAATTTTGTTTCAATCAATATTCAGTAACTTATTGTCGCTCGGTAATAGCTTTCTGATGCTCAGTAATCTTTGCAGTTTTGTTGTCCTTAACCAATCTGATTAGGCATGCATGAAGCTTGTTCACACGATATCTCTACAGTCTCCTTCTTCAAGCATACGTTTCATCATGAAACCCTAGTCTCTTAAGTAGAAAAGTAAACTATTTTCTTCTCATCCATCAGATTTTGTCGCTTAATCTCCTTCATTGATTTTGTTTCTTAACCTTCCTCAGCTGATGTGTCAATAACACATTTTATTTCATTCTATTAGATCTTCTTTGAATTATGTTAGTCGTTGATCTTCGTAACAACCATTATCTCCATCACTGTCATCAAGGTACTTTCCATCTCATCAATCCTTATTAGCTAAACTGATCATTTAGTTCTTTTCTCCTGCTCGGTTAACAAAGAAATGTGTCGGTGAACACAAGCTTAGTTTATAGTGTGCTCAGTATACACTACACTTTGTCGGTGTATACTAGAATGCCTCATTAACTTACCACTATACTTTGTGCATTTTGCTCTTTCCTTCATCATAGATGAATGCAACATAATCAAGTCAATAACATAAGGTCATAGACTCATCCATAAGTTACCCAATGTATTCCTTATCCTTATCTGTCATCTCCATCTTCCTCATGTAGATATATTTGTTCTTCATCTCTTTTTCTTCTTTTCTACAAATTATTGGGTATAGTAACTTACAAGATAAGTATTGTCAAAACTAGTCGACATCAATGACAACATATTACTGATTTAATCATCTTACATATCTAATCATCAACTTAGTGATCTCAAATCACAGATCTTCAAGTCATACAGTTTATTCAAATCAGTTGTAGTTCATCAGTAGAATCATCAAATGAAACCATCCATGCATAATCAAATTACATAGAACAAAATAGGAAGCATCTATGTCCATCAGTGCATATCATATCTATCACCAAAAGGAATATAATGTCTAGATATATAATAATATCACAAAAGTGGATATATCAAAAGTACAAGGGGATAATGAGGTAAGACTGTCTCGAAGGTACATCATAAAAATATACAAATGAATGACATCAATCATCAAGTATCAATAATCCAAGTGTGCAACCATGAGAGATCTAAGCATGGTTATCACCTAAGGTTTTTACCCTCAACATCATAACACCATATGTGGATGGCCTTACTCTTCCACCAGTCCCTGATCGTATGTCATTAGAACATTTAATAAATCTTGTATCATAAGAACATCTAATGAACCCCATCTCATCAAGATAGCTAAGCAAGCCTATAAAATAAAACATCTATCATCCAATTATCTATTGTTCATCTCAAATAGTCAAAAATCATCCATCTTATCTGCTCAATTAATATTTCTATCAATCTCAACCTAGACACCTATTTTTTGATCCTCTAGATCGTGAGGTCAAAACATTAAATCCTATAATCTAACATCAAAATACACATGAAAAAATATTGCCTTATTTCTATCTAATCTAACTAGGGAAATTACTTCAATCAATCAACTTTATCAGGAGATGAATCAAATATTTTTTGAAACAGCACTATTTTCATTAAGTTCTAAAATTTTCACAAAATTGAAAAAAATTCAACATTATTCCAAATCATCCTAATTTTTCCTAATCCATCTCTTGATGGGGCATGCATCATTATCAATCCCATATCATCATTGGGGCATCCAAATCTAAATCAGAGCATCACATCAAAATTTTATTATTATCAACACGTCAAAAATCAAAGGATGAATATTATAATTTAATCATTATCAACACATCAAAAATTAAATGATCATATCAGAACTTTATCTTTATTAACACATCAAAAATCAAAGGATCATATTAAAATTTTATCATCATCATGTTATCAAAAATCAGAGTATCATATCAAAATTTTATCATTACAAGCACATAAAAAATTAGAGTATCATAACAAAATTTTACATCATCAACACATAAAAAATCTGAGTATCATATCAAAAGTTTATCATTATCAAAACATCAAAGGTTACAAAATCACATCAAAACTATATGTTCATTAGGGCATCATAATCTAAATTGGAGCACCATATCGATATTTTGTCATAACAGGGGTACCTATCACATCATTTGAATTTAACATGGGAAAATTTGTCAATTTTCTTCGAATCAACATTCTCAAGCACACATCAATTCAAAGAGGGGAAAAATGTTTACACATAAAGTTGACACATTAAATCAAGACATAAAATTCCATATTTAAATAATAAATTTCCTCTACTATATAGTTTAATTTAATTATTTAACTATATAGTTCATCTCTCATAATTAATTATGCATAACCCATTAATTCACTTAATTAAATCATCCCATCTCTGAATTAAATTCACATCATTTCACCCCATCCAACTCATCATATGACACCTCACCCTTGGCTAAAATAATTAATTTATATTAATTATTTATTATCTATTTTCTTTCAAACATGATTCCTTTTTTATAGAAAGGGTATTCTCTCATGGCTATAATCAATGGATTTGTTTTTCCACCTCCTTTGGTTAAAAATTAGTCATATAGAGACTTGTACTAAATAGTCTTATGAAAGAAATATTCTTCCCTCATCACTCTCCTTGTCATTGTAGGAGGAACAATCACCCTATTTTTTCTCCATTCCAATTAATTCATCATCTCTCAAACTCTCTAACCAAGTCAACTCCAGTCACCTACTCTTGCACACACTTGTCCCAAACCTTGCAACACTTCTCACCTATTTTATTCCACTGAGGACACCTCACATGTCATTAAAAATTCTATAAATACCAAGCATGTTTAGAAGGAATGACAACACTTTACCATTGCATATTGCTTTTATATGCATTTCATAGCTTGTTTCATGTTTTGGGTTCCACTATCTTTGGAGTCCATCATATTTTGCATTGTTGTTTATAGGGAATCACTTGTCGCATTCATGTATAATGAAACCTATTGATAATATTATAGAATTTAGCTTCAATATCATCAATAATGCATTAAATGTTCATATACTCTCATTTTATCTCATTTAGTGTATATTATGCATAATCGATAATCCCTCATTCTTTGAGTCAACATCCACAATTTAAACCAATGGTGCTATCTAAGAGCCATTATAAGAGATCAAAAAGATGGATACTTGGAGATAGAAAACATGAGACACTCTCATTTGAACTATAGTTTATTATTGTTATTTATTTAGAATAGTTTGAATTGAATTAATGTTTCATGATGTGTTCAGTTTGATTTTAGATTTACTCATTTCACTAACATAAAAATAGAAATATGTTATGTCACGTATTCATGATACCTGGATCATGAAAAAATTACTACAACTGATTACATCATCACATCTCACCGATCTAACATAAGTTGGTCAACCTTTCAAAAAAATTTGTAAACTTTCATAGAACAACCTTCTATCCCATGAAACTATGCCTTGCAATACTTGAAACAACTTACAATCATAGTATCAACAATATATCCTAATCAAGCTACACATATAATGACCACAACACTTGAATCTATATCAATTTGATAGAATAATCAAATCATTCATCCTCTACCACTATGTATAATTCATGTTCATGTGTCACCATTCAATTGATAATAACTCTTTTCATACTTATTTCTAGCCATTGTGATCATACATACAACATCTAGAGACATCTTTAAGTCTCCCATAAGAAACCCAAACTCCAATTCTATCACAAACTCTCCACACACTGGATTCGGTAACTCAAACACTTATCAGGTCACCCTCAACCAACCCATCATTTAGTTAAAATTAATGACAACACAATAACCAATCTATCTATCATCAAACCTATACCAATTAACACTCAACAGTCTCTACATCATCTCTACATTGAAGTTATGTGAATAATATATATTATAAATAATAATTGAGATATAAATTAAATATGTGCGAGAGCGTATAAAATGTAATATAAAAACATATAAATACATTCATTAAAAAATGAAATAAATAATTTTTTGTTTCAAATAAAATATCAGAGCTATCTGTGATAAGTGTGTTATTTAGAAAATATGATGCGCATTTAATAAAATAAGATTCTCATTTAAACAAGTATTGTTATCACAGTGAAACATATTATTCATATATGTACAATTATTAGGGTAGAAATGTATATGCATTGGAGTATTTCATATTAATAATGTTATCTATCAAAAATATTACTGGTAAATATGATAAATATCTTGTATTTTTCATACAATGTGAAGAATTGTCAAAAAAAATTAGTGTTTGAGTAAAAGTCCATTTGTGTTAGATATAAGTTGTATTTTGTATGAAGACTCATGAAACATATACCTCTTTATGTTCAACAATAGGTCTATTTGTGTTGGATATAAAAGTTAGATATAAGCACAATTATGGTCACTAATAAATATTTAGTCCTTTTTAGTTGGATATAAGTTTACTTTACATGGAAATATGATATTCTACTAGCAATAATTTATTCCTTTAATTCGACTACTATGAATTTTTGGATAAAGTTTTGGTCAAGCCTTCTAAAAGTCATGTTTTAGGACACTTTGAGGTAGACATACAATTTTTGATGAGTTGCATCTCCAAACTTTGATTGGAGATAGATTAGTGTTCAATTCACAGTACTAAAAGAATGAAGGTCTTACAATATTTCATGTAATAGCTACATGTGTTGAAAAAGATAGGTATCTTGACTACTGGTCCCTCTCTAAAAAGTCATAAACATTGCACTAAAATTATTTCAAATCAGGTATAATATATTTATATTTTTTCTTTTAATCAAATTATAATATAATGAGTATTCAAAAACTTTAATTAGAAGTTAATTAAAGATAACAACTTTTATTTAGAAATTATTAAAAATAGTTTGATAAATAGATTAACACATAATGAATAAGTATATGTTACAATTAAAAATTATATTTTAGTAAATGAATCATAATAAGAAAATTGCTATTTCAATAATGATTTAAATATTTTAATATGATCATCTACAAATTAAATGTATTTAGTACTACTGATATTTTGTAAATGATATAATATAAAAACACACAACAACATTCAAAAATTGAATTCAATGACATAAACTACATCCCTTCACTTTAAATTTATTCTTATTCTTTGCATTATAATTTTTCTATATGATCAATCTATATTAATAAATATAAATAAATACATACCTAATTTTCTAACTTTGTGTGCATAAACTTTGTCGTAATTGAGCTTTATATCATCGAAATGATAATTTACGGGTTTCAAGGTAAGTCACATTATACCAAATGCCAATTCCAGTCAATTCTGGAAGATGCTACAATTCTGGAAGATATGAATCCTAAAAATGATTTCTGGAATATGGGTTGACTAGTTTGGTTCACCCAGAAGATGACTAAGAAGATGCATGAGGAATTTTAATTCTTAATTCTTCATTTCTTTAAATATGACATGTATATGTCTGTATAGATACACACATATGTGTGTGTGTATATATACACATATGCACACATGTGTATATATACACACACATATGTGTATATGTGTATATATGTGTGTATATACACACATGTATACACACATGTATATATATAGACATGTGTGTGTATAGACACATACACATATATACACATATACACATGTGTTTACACACACACACACACACACAGATATATATATACACACACACAGACATTTGTATATATACACACATGTCTACATAGCCTATACACATACACACATGCATGTGTGTATATAAATACACACACACGTGTATATATACACACATGTATATATATACATCAGGGATAACTTTAAGAAACCCCCTCTTAGGAAAAAGTGTAAAATCCTAGCAAATTGTACATTATTTTAGGGGGGAATTTGTTTTAATGCAAGCAATTTTTTTCTTCAAATCCACGATTTTTTATAGTTTGTATTGGCAATTTTTTCCCTGCCGAATGAAAATTTCATAAATTCCTGGCAAATTATACAGTCATCACATGGGGGAAAATATATATTATATAAGGAGAATAATTTTTTTTTGAAGTAAAAATTATAATATATGAGGTGAATGATTTTCGTTTGAAGGGAAAAAAAATAATTGTATTCCCAAATTTTATGTACCATTTAAAAATTTATTTATTTTATTGGCTTATTGTTCATTAATTATGGGAAAAAAAATATTTTATTGGTAATTTTCAAAAGATGGGACATAACACAGACACGTAAGTCATAACATAACATACATACATGTAACCATAACATACATACATTATTTGATAATGTTAAATGTATTATTTGAAATAGTCTGATGATCCAAGATCAATGGCTGAAGTTTAATTTCAGCCCCAATTTCTTAAAGGAAACAACATTTTCTAGGAAGTCACTGAAATGTTGACATGTATCAAATTAGGGTTGTCAATTTGTCTACAGACTACAGTGTACACATTTTGGTATCGATAAGCACGATCCTATAGTGAAACTTTTAACTCTTAACTAGGTAAGAAATAAATGCCTTGTTAGTGACAAGTGACATTCTTTAACTTGTCACTCACCACTTCCAAATTCATATAGACGATATAACCAATTTTTGACAGTTTTGCATTTATGGGAAAGATTTACATGAAAAAATTAGAGGCATATTAAAGACAATGAATTTAATACCATTAAAGATAGAATAATTTATTTCTAAGTAACGATTAAGGATTCAAGGGCTATTTATAGATGACCTAGCTTCTTTATTCTTCGATTCATGTTTGATAGATAAATTGTTTGTTTAGGTCATTAGTATGCACTTTGCAAATAATTTATTTTTAAGGTTTCTAAAGTTTTAGATGGACACTCCAATTAGGCTTAGATGCACATTTGAGGAGGCCCAGAAGGCCTTTCTAGGTTCCTTTTCAAGTGAAACCTTACAATCAATTTGTAAGGAGGGTGGGCCTTTTGTAATAGAGGCTGTTAAAATGGTTTTGGGTAGAGAGTTTCTAGACAATGAAGATAGGCACTAGGCCAACACAGATGTTATGTCCCATTTTTTGGCATCTCGTCTTGACCTCAAAGGAGAGAAGGTGGGTATGTTAATGTTGCTGATGAGGGTTTTTAAAGAAGAATACGTTGGGGACAACGTTCATGTTGTCACGTTCACAAAAATAGGGGTGGGGATCCTTTGGGTAAGTGAAATTCCCAAGCTTCTCCTCCCAAGCTAGAATGTGGCCATGCAACCTTTTCTATTGGGCCTGAATGCTAGGAAGTTGAAGCACCATAGGAAATGGGCGATGATAGCTAGGGATTTTCTCTAAAAGTGGTTTCTACTTAACGAAGTGGAGGCTGAGATAGGGAAATAAAGGTGGCTCAATGAATTCTCGTAGTTAATCCTCTCTAAAAAATTCTACTTAGATGGAGTCGAAGGGAAAAATCGGTAGAGGGTTTTTTTCATAAAAACATACCACATTTTTGGGTTTTTTGTTTATACAATCATACCACGTCTTCTGGTTTTTTGTTCATAGTAGGTTTCTTTTTTTACTGGACAATGTAATTATAATTTTATGAAAAAAAAACTATGAAAATTTCACAAATTCATTTCAATTTGTGTTTTATGGGTACAAAAAATGGTTCTTAGACTTCTTTGTGATTGCAATATTTTAATTAGTTACTTTATCTATGTATTAGACATGTATGATGTAACTTGTAAGTACATTTTAGTAGAAATAAGGAAATGATGCCAATGGTATTTCTATTTTTGAATCTGAATATGTAAAATGTATCATAGTTGTACAATGTAGACAGTTGTAGTTAATAAAAGAAATGTCTTATCATTGACATTAAGTTTGGGTAATGTTACCTGTCATGACATTTTTTCCAATTTCACACACGCACATTTAATATGAAACATTTATAGAATTTTCAAGCAAAAATGAATTAATAAGGTTAGAGTAAGATTTTATGGTTTTCTAATTATAAGGTATGATAATTATATGTGATTATTGTTAGGAATTGAAACACTGAGAGGGGGGGGGGGGTAGGTGAATCAGTGTTCTATATATTATTACTTTTTTTGATATCTTGAACTTCAACTTATTTGCTTAAGTACTAAAATGAATATTAATGTAAGCAAGATAAACAACCATAACACATAACACCAAAGATAATTACGGGGAAACCCAAATAGGTAAAAACCCGGGTGGAAATTGACACCCACTAAGAACTGCACTAGTGTTTTATGATCCCTGTTAGAAGATCTTGCAACCTTGTTAGGAATTGATCTTTACAATGCTTTTAGTACAATGACCTAGTGAAGGGTCAGACCCTGTTAGGAGTATTTTACAATTAACCCTATAAAGGGTGGGGACACGTTGTCCTAGAGCTCACTACTCAAGTCGGTGATGACTACAAACTTCTGGATCTCAGATACACACTATATCCGCAAGGTTAACTGCTACTATGACACTACTTGTTAGATCAGTTCCTTTGTGCATTTATGCTTTAGGTTCTTCTAAAGAACTACAATATTCTAACTACTCTTCACATACCTCTACTCTTCTCTTATCTAATTTCTATTCAACTTCCATGCTTAATTACAAGAGTTCATGTCTTATTTATATGTGCAAACAAAACTATTAACTAGGTTGGCCTTCAACCTATTACATACAATGCTTCTAATTGACTCGGTTCAATTATGTTAAAAAAAAAAGATATTAATATGTATATAAGCTAAAAACAATAGGTGCATATCCTTTACAAAACAATATTATAACTGCTAATCAAAATACCAACAGTCAGCTCATTGCTTTGTTCTGCTCTGTCACTTAAATTGTCTTTGCCACTTCAATTGGTTGTATCTTCATCATATTGAATCATCTGATCATGCACTCTTAGACTTAGCATGATTACATATCAACAAGCTTATCTTCAAGGGTGCATGTGAAGATCCAATCATATGCATGTGCGTTGATGCTTTGTTCACCTGGTGCTCTGCAAACTGTCCAGTCTTCCATACTTAACCAAATTTTGATGTTCTAACTACTTGTGCTGACTCCATACCATCATATGACTTTGTTCCCATAATGAAAACACAAAATCATAGTTATATATCAGTATAGTCAACTTTCCAACAATCTTCCCCTTTTTTATTAATGGCAACAAAGGAATATGGCCAAGTTACTAACTATATCTTTATAAAAAAAAATTCTAACATATATACTAACTTATATCTCCCCTTCTTCTATATAATCTACTCCTATTTATATCATATACATAGCTCCATATTCTCCCTCCTATAATCTAATCCCCCTTTGACATTAATGACAAAGGTTCCCAAAAACTGTATCTACAAGTACTTAGATAGTTAATACATTTGGGTAGGCTATCTAAAAGTTTGCAATCTCATTCTGCCAAAATGTAGTTAGTGCATTGATTGTTTGGAGATGGGCACACAAAGCATATGTCAACTTCTCCATCTTCTCCAAATCTGAACTTGTACATTGATCATATGTCACCATAGTGGCATCAATCTCCTTGATATTCTGATTTAGTACATCTAAGGAGGGTGCAAGTGCATGTCTCAATTGTGATTTCCTAGCCCCTATCTTGGCTATTTCTTGCTCAACCTTCTCAATCTTATCCACTTGTCCTTGGTAGACATTATTGCACATATTCACATCTTGTGATGGATGCAATACTGATTTGCTCATAGCTATCATCATAGCTTCAACATCTTTGATTTTCTTGGCAAGGTCTGCAATAAGATTATCTTTATTCATGCAGTCTTCTATTATCTTTCTTTCCTTGGCTGCAAAGTATTTCAACAAATCTTGACCAACCTTTAAAGAGCTAAGGTCAAGTGAAAATTTCCCTACCAGATCACTCAATCTATTCTTATGATATTTCTCTTCTGCCACCTTGGATGCAGATTCTTCAAGGAAAGAAAAGTTTGCTTTGAAGCTTATCAGGATAGTAGCGACATCATCCACAAAATGAACTTTTGTTACCTTCTTCTCTTCTAGAAATACATTGTTCATGATATTGACTAACACAAGAAACAAAGGATTTCTCATTACTTGTTTCTTCTTGGCCTTCTCCATAGCAAGGACACTGATCTTGATCAGGTCTTCTTCTCCCCAAGAGTCCAAGCTTGTAGTGTCAAGAGTCAAACTTGACAACAATGATGTTGATGACATGGGAGTGATAGGTGTGTTGTCCATCACTCCTATCTTTATCTTTATAGGCATTTCAAAAAATGATTCATCTATTGGTTCTTTTTCTTTCTCCTCTTCTTCTTCTTTCTCCTTTTCCTTTTCTTCCTCCTCTAACTCTTCTTGTCCTGTTAGATCCTCAATCAACACATCTTCTTTTTGCTTTGGTGAATTATCACCACATTGTATTTCTACCTTTTGTGTACTCACAAAGGCTTCCTCAAATTTGTCTAAGTCTTTTTTAGTGGCCACCATTGATATCTCCACATTATCAATCATTATTGTATCTTTCTTGACTTCAGGCATGGGCACAGATACCATAGCCTTTGTGGTTGTTGTCATAGTGGGTGTTGAGTCTTGTGGACCTATCATAGGTCCATTTATTGTCTCAATAGCTTTGGCTTTCTCAAAAAGTGCTTGAGTTGTGGGCATAGATGTTGGTTGCATGTGTTGTTCAAGAAATACCTTCTCAAAGGCTTTTTCTGTCTCCTTGGCAATCAATCCATAATCCTTATTCATAATATGTCAGGTTCTCATCTTAGATCTAAGGTGTGGCTTTACTAAGTCCATTAATAAGGCCTTCTCTTCAATTGAGCATACTAGCAGATTGCCATCCAATGTCTTTTCTCTGATTTTGAAATCTTCTTCATTAGTTTGTCTTTTCAAAGAGTCCACAATATCCCAAATTTTATCTGGAATCAATGTCTTCAGTTCTAGCATAGGCTTCTTAAATTTGATCATATATTTTTTTAGGATATCATGGATCTCATATTTTTCTATCTCATGATATCTATCATAAAACTTTGATATCTAATCAAGTCTACCTTCATCTACCACTCTAGATCTCAACACTTGTAAACTTGGTAAAAATTGTACATCGGGAGGTGGTTGCAAATTTTTGCCTCTGCTTCTTGTGGCTCATGTTGATGGATGACTTGTAGATGTTTTCTTCTTCCTTTTAGGCATCTTAGGAGACACTTCAATGGACTCCAAGTTAATTGTGTCTGAGGGTACAAGATTGGCATCATCTGTCTTACTCTCCTTTTCCTTTGGATCATTAGTTTTCTCAATCTTTACTTTATACATCTTAGGATGATCAGTCTTCTCTATCATGGATTCCATAGTGGATGCGCTCTCAATTTGCATAGATATCTTGGCTTCTCTAGCTTTATCCAAATCATTCTGAGTGACACCATGAATCTTAAGTATCTTTGATGTGATCTCAGAGGCTTTCCTCTTGGTCACTGCATTGCTTAGGACTGCATCTACCTGTCTAGTTTTCTCCTCATATGTTCCCCACCTAGTCTCATTTGGATCCTTGGGTGCTGTAAGTAGAACTTGTGCATATGCTTCTGAAACTTGTTCCTCTACTTCATAACCAAGTGGATGAATCCACTTATTTCTAAGATTAACAACGTCCATACAAGTTATGTCTATTTCTACCATAAAACAAATACTATCCTTATACTTTTCAACTATGCTTTCAGGTATCCTATTCCTCATCTGCATCTTTATCCTGAATGTTTTTATCTCTAACTACATAAAATATTTCAGAGTACTTTTAGTTGATGTCTTACATGATATTTGTGGCATAGTAGGCATGTTTTTATCAAGGTATAAATATGAGACTTTTCCAACTATATGAAAGTACATATAGATAATTAGTGATCCAAACTTGAATATTTTTCTCTTGTCATGTTTGATTTCCCTTATGTTGTCAATCAACTATGCGTGCAAGATCTCACACAAGTTGAATTCTCCATTCTCCTTTACAATTCTAATCACTGGAAGGATAGTGGCTACGGACACACTATTGACCCTATTTGCATGCTGAAATCTATAACCAAGAATCATAGCCAAAAAATTAATGTCTTTCTCCCCAATTGGCTCTATGGTCATACTACTCCTATCACTGCATGACTTACAAGCTTTCTCAACCAATTTTCTAACATCCTTACCAACTGAAAGAATGGTATCTATCTTTGATAGTCATGTCATCTCATAAATGAGATCAACTATGATTCTAACTAGAACTTCACCTATCCAAAATAGGTCATCATGAATTCTACTCAATAAGATCATAATCCATTCGGATTCATAGAATTTATAGGTTGTAGCATACTCAATGATTGGGTCATTCTCAAGGTGCGCAAACTCATCCATGAATGTTTTATCAAAATTCATCATTGACTCAAGGTGCAACCTAATTCTATCCAACCCAACTGGTTCCTTTTTGCAATACACATATGCACGTATGTCTTCTATGTGCATAACCCCCATTGGGGTTCTAGAAAAGGCTCCTTCTAGGTCATCTAGGGTGGACTTGAAAGTATGCTTCTTAAACACATATCTTATACTTTCAACAACAAAAAAAATAACTGGTGTAGCCATGACTTACTTGATTTATCACTTAACAGAGGTTTCCAAGGGTTTCTAGATTGTCGCGTCTAAACTAGGGCTTCCAACAATCAATCTACCTTCTTCGTTGATTAATTCAACTGCATCGCTTCACAAATCATCTGCTAGTGCTCATGTGATCTCAAAACACTGAATCTTGATTGAAAATGAGTGATGACTGAATCTTTGGTGACTATAAATTGGTTTTCTTCCATTAATGCTTGTCATGTAAACACAAAATGTAGGTGTGAATTCCATTCTTTGTCTCTGCTATCGATCAGGTAGTGCACTCTATCATACTGCATCAACTAGTCTTCAAACAATTATATCCAAAGGTGCATACTCTGAGAGTGAGTATACCAGCCGTGCAGGGGTCTAGAGCCAATCTAGCTCCCCCTATGACCATGATGGTCATTTTAACCATAAATAGGAGGTGCATCCATTGTAGATGCATCCTCAACTATTTCACCAACATTATATGACTTTTCTTCCTTCCAAATCAAGCTCACATCTTATGTAGCTTTCACAAACTTGACTTCTCCTTCATCCAATATTGATCCTTTTTTCTTTTTAGGGCTTTCCTATGTTTGCCCTTTTGTTCTACAGAACCTAGAGATGTGTCCAACCTTGTTACATGAGTGAAAAATGACTAGAGGCCTGATATTCCTTGGTGCATTGATGTGGGTTACCATTTTACACTATCTAGCTGTGTGACCATTATAATTACATATCTGACATGTAATGTTCTAAGGACTTCTTACATTCTATTGTGGATGACTTCTCTAATTTTGTTGATTCTGATTTCCTTTACTTGATCTACAATTCATAGCTCTATGACCAAACTTATTGCATGAATAATAGTAACCATTGAAAGGTCTTACCTCTTTACAATCTTTTTCTATATGTCCATGCTTGTTATAGGCATAAAATTTTTTGTTTATATGCTTGCGCTCATCTTCAGTAAGATTGTTAGTCTTCTTGGCTTCTATAGGTTCTTTAGGAGATTTCATTCTATCTCGCATAGCATCAATCTGAACTTGGGCTTCATTGAATCCAATACCAGTGGTATCTCCTTTTAGCTTTCCAACATACAATTGTGATTCTATTAAATCCTTGCTTCTGTACAAATTGTTGATATGATTCTTTGCTTCATTCAATTCAGATTCCATTTGCTTCTTGATGTTTTATAACTCCAGGATTTTCATGTTTTCTTGTCTCGGTTCTTCATCTAACTGCTCATTTTCTTTGACACGTTCTTCATAGGATTCTTGATTGTTGCATAGCTTTTCATCTAAATCTTCAATCTGGTCCTTTAGAGATGTGTTTTCTTCATTTACCTTTTTGATCATTATCCATGAGTCACTTGGAGAACAGTCTTTTAAATCCTTTTTCAATTTCTTAATGAATGCTTGTGAACCACTAACCTTTAGTTCTAGTTCTTCAATTTCTTTCTCAAATCTGTGAAGGTCTTCAAGAGCTACTTCAAGATTCTTCTTTAGATGTTTCACTTCTTCTAAACCCATGATCTCCTCAAGTGGTTAAGCTCATCTTTAGAGGACCAAAGCTCTAATACCAATTGTTAGGAATGGGAACATTGAGAGGGGGGGTGTGAATCAATGTTTTATATATTATTACTTTTTTTGATATCTTGAATTTCAACTTAATTTCTTAAGTACTAAAATGAATATTAATAGAAGAAAGATAAAAAAACATAAAACATAACACCAAAAATGATTATGGGGAAACCCAAATAGCTAAAAACCTCGGTGGGAATTGAAACCTACTAAGAACTTCACTAGTGTTTTATGATCCATGTTAGAAGATCTTGCAACCCCGTTAGGAGTTGATGTCTACAATGCTTCTAGTACAGTGACCTGGTCAAGGGTCAGACCCTATTAGGAGTCTTTTATAATTAACCCTATTAGGGGTGGGGATACACTATCCTAGAGCTCATTGCTTAAGTGGGTGAAGGATACTACCTTCTGGATCTTAGATATACACTATATCTGCAAGGTGAACTACTGTTGTGACACTGCTTGTCAGATTAGTTTGTTTGTGCACTTATGCTTTAGGTTTATGTAAAGCACTACAACATTATAACTTCTCTTTTCATACCTCTTCTCTACTCTTATCAACTTCCTACTCAACTTCCATGCTTAATTAGAAGGGTGCATGTCTTATTTATATGCGTAAACAAAACTATTAACTAGGTCAGCCTTCAACCTATTACATACAACACTTCCAAGTGAATTGACTCAAACATGTTTGCAAACAAAGATATTAAAATGTCTATAACCTAAATGTAATAGGCGCAGAGCCTTTACAAAACAATATTATAACCGATAATCAAAATACAAACAATTCGCTCCATGCTCTATTCTGCTCTGCCGCTTACTGTCTGTGCCACTTCAGCTGGCTGTATCTTCATCATACGGAATCATCTGATCATGTGCTCTTAGACTTAGCATGATTACATATCAACAAGCTTATCTTCAAGGGTGCATGCCAAGACTTAGTCATACGCACATGCACTGATGCTTTGTTTACCTAGTGCTTTGCAAACTATCTAGTCTTCCATACTTAAAAAAATTCTGATGTTCTAACTGCTTGCACTAACTTTGTACCATCATATGACTTTGTTTCCATAATGAAAACACTAAATCATAGTCATATATATGAGTATAGTCAACTTTTTAACAAATATGATTATCAACGTTAAAGTTATAATCAATAAAAAATATCATTTTAACTTTAAGTATACTATATAATCAATAAAAAATATTACTTTAACTCATGTTTATTTGGGAGACATAGCGAGTCAATGACCACAACATTCTTGTAATCTCTAAACACTAACCTTAACTCTGACCTCATTATGAGATCAAGAGATAACCTCTTCACCAATTTGCTGAAGTAATAAGGAAAGTAACTTAAGTTTATGAAATTTATTACAATGTAATATTATTAAAAAAATAGTGCATTTTGAATTTGATTGGCTAAAATTGTTCCTATTCAATTAAATAACTTTAAATGTTATTATGCATTATTACTTAATATCTATAAAGGAAAAAATAACATTATAACATTTAATAATGTCCGTTGCAAATAACTACAATTGGATGAGCACAGATCGATGATGTACGATGGATTCAGGATGAACAGGAAAAGAAACCCCATTTTCTCAAAGCCATTCTTGAATCATGACACGTGTCACTAAACACATTCCACTCAGATAGTCTACCAACAATGTCATTTAATGATGATGTTTGACTAGTGACTGGTGACTGGTGAGGTGAGTCAGGTGACTAGGTGAGTTAATGGGACCCACAGGGCCACCACACCAAATAGTGACTAACAATGACCCTTGGATGATTGTAGATCAACAATTGAAGATGTATTTCTAGATGAAAGGGAAAAGCAATCACATTGTTTCAAACCCATTCTGGAATCATGATATATGTCAGTAAACATGTTCCACTCACACGATCTACCAATAATATCATTTGATGATGATGTCTGACTTGTGAGGTGAATCAAGTGACTAGGTGAGTTAATGGGACCCATAGGGCCACGACACCAGATAGTGAGTAACAATGACCATTTGATGATTATAGATCAATGAACGAAGTTGTATTTTGGGCTGAAAGGGAAAACAAAACCCATTTTTGCAAGCCCATTCCAAATTCATGATGCGTGTCCACTCATACAGTTAGTGACAAGTGTGACGACTATAGATTGTACAATTTTTGCGCTTTAAGTTTCCAATCTAAGTTTTTCATTTATAAGTATAAGTAGTTTGGAGATTTAGAAAGGGGTTATGGATTTTGAATTTATATGTTGAGGATTGAGGTCCGAGGAAAGTAGCAAAGTCTCTTAGCTCTCTTCCCAGTCATAGTGTGCAAAAATTGAAACTATGGGTACTTAAAATCCTGAACACCTACGTCCTGCATTTTAAATTTTTCAAATCTCTTGGTTTACAACTATACTATTTATAACAAAAGGAACTAGAACAATTTTGTAGACTTCTTTTTGGCACCAAAGTACCATAAAATTATAGGCACTCCAATGCCTAGATTTCCTGCTAATTGTAGAGATTGCATTCAACTCGGAAGTCAAATACAATTGGTTGAATGGTACTTCATGGAAGAGTACATTATTTTAAGGTTTTACAGTTCAGTGGTAGAACCCTACAAACTTCCAATACATGTAACAAAGAAGTTATTTGCATTAGAATATGTACGGAAAATGGAGAGCATGGATGTACTCTTTAATGGTCAACAAAAGAAAATGACATTTCCTTCCTTTCCATTTTCATTTGTAGGGTTCACATTTGAGAGGAGGATTCAAAGTGGCACAAGCCTTTTTTTTCAATTTTTCACTTTAATGTTGACAGTCACTAATTGTATGATCACCTAAACATAATTCGAACAAAGCTTAGAGAGAATGGGAACTCTACAAGCAAATGTCAACAGGAAAGTATGCCATTGATAGAAAAATTTAAAACATGGAGTCCTGGGACGAGGTCAAAAAGGAGATGGAGAAATATGATGCTAAAAATAATATTTCCATACAGGAATTGTCATCACAAATTATGGCATTTCACAAACAGAAAGGAAAAGTGCAGGCCACGATATTGTACAATTTATACTAGAAAGTTGTTGAACCATCTACAAAATCTATTCCAAAAGACCTCATGGATGAATGTATGGATGATAATTGGACTCAAACCAAAATTTCTAATTTTTAGAAAATGAGGAAGAATCTCGGTGAGCCAAAGACCTCTAGAGATCTTTATGACGTGGAAGAGGATAAAATGTTTAGCAAATTGTGGAATAAGGAGCATCCAACTGAATTATATCATGATGATGATGATGATCATCTAGATAATGAGAAGGATTATGTTAATCCTACATCCAGTAAAGTATATTCAATTAGTAGAGGAGTTGATGTGTCCATAAAAGATAAAAATACCAAAGGGGCAGATATTGTAGAAAAAATGGGCTACCCAAGTTTTGGTGGTCTGGGTCCCAGTGGACAAGAGCCTTGGTCTCCACCTGACGCATCAGCTCCACCAAAATATGGTTAGAAACCAGGCCTTGGACTTCAATCATCATAAATTCATCAACAAAAAATACTACTCAGTCAATTTAATTTATTCCAACTTCAAATCTAGTTACACCTGTTCCAAGCACTCATATTCAATCTAAGTCAATTGCCACTCCCATAGCTGTGGATATCATGGGTAAACTACCTGAAAAGGACATTACAGGTGGACATGGGATCAGTGCATCCTAGAGATAAAGGTGGTATAAAGAAGAAAAAGGTTATGAAAAGTAGTAGTACAACAATGTCAACGATGACTCTAAGTCCAACAATTGCCACACCTTCAGGACAAAACCCTCAGAACAGTCCAATAAATCCTTTTGTAATGGGTCAGGGTATTGCTAATCCTCATGGTGAAATTAGTAGAACCATAAGCAACATAGGTGGAATCTTGTACATCAGTACAAGTTCTATTTCAACATTCAAACATTCAATTGTGTCAAAAAACCCCGATTTTCATTATAATGATTTTGTAACTAACTTTCAACAATCAAAAAATAGGAATAGACAAAATAGTAAGATATTGAAGATGGAAGTAGTTGTTGTAGCTCATGATGCAAAACCTGCATTGAACATTTTATTTCCCACATATGACCCAAATGAAGATATCATGGAGTTCATGGTTGTTATGCCCCCAACTAGAGATAACAATCCACCAGAGAGTGAAATAGATCCATCTCAATTTCAAGTTAGCAGCCTCCAAATGATTTTATCCAAAATTAAAATGTGAACAAGATAAATGTGTCGAAAATGACCAACCAAGTGGTCTACAGTTCAGTGATGAAGTTGGAGAGAGAGAAAGGAAAGCTTTAGGATAGAATAGATAAGTTAAAGGCAGACCTGACAAATGAAAAGGTAAAGGAGAAAGTAGCAGAAAATAGGTGTGAAGAATTAGAGAAAGGGATAAAAAATTCATTCTCTAAAGAAGAAATTAGATAGCAAGAACATATGGATGCAAAACTAAAAACTTTGAGGGAAAAATTGGAGCAAAGTGAAAAAAAACTTGAGGATGAAAAATCATCTTCATTAAGTTAATAGAAAAGCATGGAGAATGCGGGACATGCAAACAATAACTTAAATAAAGAATTGGAGAATGAGAGGGTAAAAACAAAACAGTTGGATGAGAAAGCAGGGCAAATAAAAAAACATAGTGAACACCAGTTCTCAAAAATGAGTGAAGACCTAAAGAAGGCAATAATACAATTAAAACTTATGAAAACAACTTGAATGACCATGTATAAATACAGTCAAGAAAATAAAAAAAATACTTTTGGGGGAAAATAAAGGTGTCTTTTGATAGGTTGTGTGATTGGTTTGAATTGAATGAAGTCTTAGAGATGTTTTTGGGAAGCTGAAAGAGCACATTGAGAACAACAAAAAAATTTGTCAAAGACAAAATACTGCAAAGAAGATTTTGCAAGAAATCAACATAACCAATGACAGGCATTTGGCAAGCAAGGGAATTCAGGACTGCGTTGGTGCATTAATTAAGGTGAACTCTATCTTTCAAAAATGTCAGAAACTAATAAAAGTAGACGAAACATTTTCCTTATTCACGCCAAAGCTTGCCAAGTTGAATAATAAAACAACCAAATTGATAACTCAAGGTTTGTTGAGTCCTGGTCCTAATTACTCATCAAAAAATTTTGTTGGAAGAGAAGCTTACAAAAAAAAGTTGGAGGACACAATGACATCTGATTTAGGCAAGCTTTCTCAGGATAGAACTCATGAAGGCATTGCAGATTGCATCAAAACATTGACAAATTTGAATGCAATATTGGAAGGAACATTTCTTTCAATTCACTCTTCCAACTATGGATGGTTGACAAGGTTGCAGGTCATTTACTATAACATCACAAATATTGACCTTCCAACTGACGAAGAATGGAGCATACTAAAGAAACTGAAAAAATCATCTTGATCTCATCTATCATAGTATGTGAAAGTACTTTTAGTTTCAATCATATCTATCTTTTCTAATTGCTTGAATTGAGTTTAAAGTAACAAGTTTGAACTTTGTTTTTTGAATAGGATCAATGTTGCAGATGCTATTGCCAATGCTAATTTACTAAACTGGCCTGTCAAATGCAGAAATGTACATTTGTAGAGATGTTGTAGACTTGTAGTTGTCTTATTGATTTTGATTTTGAGACTTCACATTAGGCAAATTGACCTGAAGCTATTGTTGCTCCCTTGTTTCTATAAAAGGGAATTCAGGGTCATTGGCTCAGGGTAATGAAATTGAAATTGGGCAATGTGCTAATGGGTATTGAGTCATTGAATTTTATAAATAGAATCATAGAGTTGTGTTCTTACTAATATTAATGAATGAAATGTTACATTGTATCATATTTGTAATTAAATTAATGAGAATCAATATTTCTAATAATTGTAACATATGAATTGATATGTCGTCAAAAAAATAATGAAAAATCTACAAGAATTGTACCATATGAGCTGAATAATGCAAATGAAAACCATTATTAATTGTGGAATTGAATGTTGATGACATTATAAACCACATTCATATTTTTTACATTGGAATATGCTATTATGCATGTTTGATAATGAGATACAAAAAGTGATAGTAGACTTCAGGAAAAAGTTTAATAAATACATAGGACCTACTACTTCTATAATGGTTCAAGCTGCCATATCATAGCATTATTGGGATCCTCGGTTTTAGCACCATCAACTTCATAGCTTCCTTAGCTCTTTGATATGTTTTCTTCACTTTGCATACCTCCGCTTAACTAATGTTCACCACTAGCAGTACCAGTACTAGTACATGAGTCAATGACATCATTTTCTCTGCCACTCCCACTTTGGTTTGAAATGTTGCCCAACCCTCTTCTCTAACATTTCTTCCTCCATAATTTCAATGCCCTTTTGTAAGGAAAAGTATTGAATTCATACTGGGATGTATAGAGCCTCAAGCAATTTTCCAAACTCTTGTCTAGTTTGTTTCTTAGCTTTGACTTTAGGAATCCCAAAGCTCTAAAAACTCTCTCATTCTCCATCGACCCCAATATCATGGTTAGACATAAATCAACAAGCTTGAAATATTCTGATATTGAATCAATCAACATTTCACTCTCAGCTAGATTTTTCTGAAGCCTTGTTACCGATCCATCATTGAGAGCATTTTGCATAATATTATATTGTTCCCTCATTGTCAGTGAAAATGACCTGATTGCTCTCTCAAATGAGATTTGTCTAAAATTCCATTTAGAGTTAATCTATTTAACTCTTTGGTTTTACAAAAAGGATCTATCAAAGTAGTAGCTTAGTTTTAAAATCTTTTGAATTGTTCAGTCTCCAATATCAAGGAAACATAATAGCCATGGATTCAAGTAGTTGGACTGGAGTAAATATTTCTCTAATCTGTGCGGAAAGATCAAAGGCAATGTGCTTCATAGAAGTTGTTATAGACTCAACGATCTTGGTAAAGTTTTCCCTTTTAATTTTTGATACTCACTTGCTGGGGTTCTTTCCTAGTTCCTCGGACTTGATCCTGGCAATGTAGTGCATTGGTATCTCAACTCCATGAACTTCTGCACATAACTCCCCATTTGTACCAATTTCTAAAAATTTATCAGGATTGTCCAAATCTGTGATTTTTAGCTAGCTGGCAAATTTTACATCATCACATGATCAATAGAGATTATCGAGCATCATGCATGTCAATTTACATAGAGCAACATATTCTGCAATATACATAGCTCTTTTCTAGGCCTTTTCATTAAATTTCTCATTTCCTCAAGCATGGGGAGAAGACCTGCTAATGTTAAGAGTGTCTCTACATTACTTAACATTCATAGTAGTGCAAGAAATTTTAGTTTCCCTACTTCGTCACAGCTTGAGTTCATTAGACCAAGCAACGATTGATATTCTAAAAAAATGTGATGTGCTGGTCCATCCAAAGAGATCCATCTAGTATCATTATCCTTAAGAAGGTCGTTCCCATCGGTTAGTCCTTCAAAAAATTATTGAAATTCCCTCAATTATTTCAAACTTTGACATAAGTATTGGTAGAGCTCTTTGATTAAAACTTCAATTTTTTGTACTGAAGCATGCTTGTTGACAACTCCAAAAGATAGATTCAATATGTGGGCCATGCACTGGAT
The DNA here is from genome assembly GCA_027943335.1 of Chamaecyparis obtusa. NCBI lineage: Eukaryota > Viridiplantae > Streptophyta > Pinopsida > Cupressales > Cupressaceae > Chamaecyparis > Chamaecyparis obtusa. Next base: position 111,546 of record BSBK01012186.1, read on the forward strand.
GGGAGTACTATAGGGTGCACAAGAATATTGTATCTTTGTGCAAAGACCGCCCCTATGGCCTTGCATTACTGAAGCTCCATCTGCTCCAACACACACCAACTTTTTGGCAATTGTCATGTCATTAATACCTCCATATTCAATTAGAGAACTCTTTACTAGTTCAAATAAATTTTCCATTGTCGCATTATCCTTCATTTTAGAAATATTTAGTAGATGAGGTTGGCGAAAAAAATATGTGTATAGTATTTAAACATGCATGCATACCCAGGAAGTATTGTCTACTATTGTAACCTCATCTAAAGACAATGCAATAAAATTTTCTCTTTAAATTTTTCCTTTAGATCCTCTTTTTCAACCTTGGCAAGACAACTTGCCCATTTACATCCACTGTTTATTGACCAATGATTATTAGGATAGTGACAAAATTTTAGAAAGTGTAATAAAGCAATCAATGATGGGTAATCTGTCATAGGATGCCCTCTGCTTAAAATATTAAACACAACACTTAACTGATCAATTTTTTCCATTAGTTCTACTTCCAATGCTTTTCCAAAACAAGCTTCAATAGAGCCTTTAACTTCACCAGGCTTCATCTTTATATTATGCTGAAATTCATATAATTCTACATTCCTAGTTCATGCTGAGATTCCTCCTTTATTTTCCATCTTATCACTGATTTTTGAACTCCATCTATTATTTTCTTTTTGTAAACTTTACCCATATGCTTCTATATGGTGTCAATTTTTAGCTGCAACCTCTTTTCCTTCTTATTTATCTTGCTACAAATCTTACATCTGTATTCTACCGGAGGCTCATCTTCAATTGGATTGTCCACTGGTTTAATAAATGGATACTTTGACACCCATTCTACTTGAAAATTCCTCGACAGATCCAACATCAGATCTTTTTTGAATTCTCTATCATTCTTTGAATTGTATTTTCTTTTCTTCTTTCCTGCACCATCATCTTCTCTAACATTCTCAGTCTCATCCAAGTTAATTATATCATTATGGTGACTCTAGATATTTAACAAAAAATCTTCTTCAAGTTCATCATGATATGAGATATAAGGTTCGCTGACTTCTTCAATATGTCATGTAGGTTCAGGTGATTTTGGCCAAAAACATTTCCAACACCGTGACCAAAGTATGATGATAAGGTTCTACATTTTTTTGGCCTCTCTTGTCTTTCCCCATATGTAGGAGCCTTACCCTTATTCTTGTTTGACATCTTGATTCTTCAATGAAATAAAGGCTACCAGCCTACCAATGGAAAAAAAAAAAATGTTTACTGGTTTAAGAAGTGACAATAGCACTATAATATATATAAATATGATTCATTCACGTGTTCATACAATGTCAGCCAAATTTGGGGCCACCTAAAAATATAAATATTAAACTATTGGTGAATGTAGGCCGTCCATTTGGGGCCCCTTCAAAATTATAGGCGAATGTTTAAAATATGTCATGCCCAAAAAATATAAGCCATTGGCGATAATGTGACAGAAATGGACAAAATTAAATAAACCCATGAGTGATGGGCCTGGGCATTGGACCCAATTTTAATAAATGTGGGGCAATATGGTCAATCCGATATGGGCAATATATTTGCCAAATTATGAATTGCCGACAAGTGACATTCACGAAATGGAAAATAATCACCACTAAAGTTTTCACTGATATACATCCTTATAGAAATATAATATACATCCTTCTAGTCACAGATCCCACAAAATATTAAATTTGGTTCTATAAAAATTGGAATTGGAATTCGAAATTCCAATTCTACCTATTTGACTGGAAGATAAAATGCACATTTTGGGGAAAAAATTAGAATTTCAAAATTCCAATTCCAATTTTTTTAATGGACACAAACATTGAATTGACATCATCCAGAAATCTAATTCTAGAATATCTAGTCTAATTCCAGCACCCAGATGGGCCCTAAAATTCCCTAAGAACAAGGTGAAAACTGGATGGTGGAAAACGTCAATGATTATTCCCTTTCTACTAACGTTAAGTCAGAGCATAAATGTTTTTTTTGTCTTACAATTTCTGCTCATATTTTCTGTATTGTATATATGTAAGACGTCAAATGAAAGCTACCGATATATATGATGTTCCAACGTAGCTTTGAATGTGGTGTTAATTTCAATAATATTGAGTATTTATTTTTTATCGTTGATATTTTATACTGAAGTCAACTTTTGAATGTCTATAACTAATAAGATATATTTGAAGATTAATATACATCTTTGAGTAAAAATTTATTGAATCATGAGAGAGTTATAAAAAAATAACAAGCTATCCATCAAAGAGTATTAGAGAACTCAGTCACTATTTAATAAATGATCCAACATATGAGCTATGTGGGAAGGCAATCGGCTCTTATCTATGATATTCCAAGCATGTATTTGATGAGAAGTCCATTTGACCAAACTGTTAGCAACACCATTCCACTTTGTAGGAATGTGTTAATAAATAATCCAACATATGATCTATTTGGGGAGGCAATCACCCCTTTAACTATAATACTCCAAGCATGCTTTTGATCACAAGCCCATTTGGCCAAACCATCAGCAACACCATTCCACTCCCTCGGAATTGCCTAAAAATAACAAGCTCAAAAGAGCTGCACAACTGAAGAATCTACCTCATAATCAAAGCTAAGTGCAAACTAATACCACATAGTTGACGTCTAGTTAACAAAGTAACCACCCCCTGAGAGTTAGACTCGCAAATAATCTATTACTAGCCGAGAACACAACTACGATAAATAATGCACAAGATTGCCAAAACTTCCATAAGGTTATTTGTTTGGAAGCCCATAATTTTTTATTTTTTTTGTCTTCTATTAATATTGATAATAATATTTAAATTACAAAAAAATCATTTAATCTCTATAGATAATGTTTTATCATCTTATGCTAGTTTTGCTAACCAATTTGTGTATGTTCACTTTGCATGTTTTTCCATCTACTATTTTTGCACATGTTTAGGTAGATCTATGTATTTATCTGGTATGCACACACAACAAATTAGGGTGACACCTATATTAATTGGTTGATAGTGCATTTTAAGGATCCAAATTAGTTAAAAAATACTTTTAACATTAATTTAAACATAAATAAATGTGAGGTGAATGTTTCTATTTTGTAAATTTATTCTTATTAGAAGATTATAAATCTTATGATGTTATTTTTAATGGTAATATTGAGTGTACAAATAGAAAAATAAAGAGACTCCTCAAATAATCATATCCAAATTTTGAAAAGAGTTATGTGGAGGAAGAAAATAATTGAAATATGAGATAATTGAATCTTGTCTTTCAATATTTCAATACAATAGAACATTATCTATCATTTCCATTGCTTTGTAATTATACATTAGATTCAACTCTAGCTTCACCGCCTATAAAATAACATAAATTTTATTTTCTCATGTTTATTGAAAGTAATCACTTCTTATTTGGAAATAAAAGAGGGGAAAGAATATGAGTATCTTTTTGTGCAATTTATTTTACCTTTTCTTTCTGTATCGTCTTCTAGTTCACACCAACACCACCAAAAAATCATTTTACTTTTTTTTTGGTTAGCTTCTTATTATTTTCAACACCACCACAATAGAACATATTCCTCTCTACTAGTAAGCTATAAATCTTGGGTGCCTTGTGATCCAAACATGTTTGGATACCCCAACTATGGACATAAATATGATAATCTTTCAACTACTTTGAAAATATACAAATACGCTCAATTTAAAGTCGCTAAAGAAAGTTAGAAATGTACAACTCTTTTTGATGAGTTTTCCAAATGCTAGCATACATCTCATTCAATGAATTTTTCAAACTATATAGACTCTTTTACATAGACTCGTTTACGTAAAGATGGAGGCATAAATATCTTCTGATGATTTTGCTAAATCGGAAAATTTACCAATTCATATATTCAGATCTAGCTGACACAAATAAATAAGATGATATCACAATTTTATTGCACTTATAATAAGCCACAATCATGACACCATGGTTAGCAATCTATACAAAAAATTATACCTGAAATAATAAGCTGGTTTCCTTCCCTTCAACATCCATTCAATGATTGAATTAGGTTGAGTGTCAATAGAATTGGTTTTAAGATGTTAAATTCAATTGAATAAATAAATGGAAAACAAAAAACTAAATAGAACATACGCATAAATCGCCCTTATTTATCCTCTCAAATGATCAAATCATAATTATCAACTTATTCATAACTTATCCTTTTAAGAAACACCTTAAATTAGTCATCCCAAAACTACCCAGGTTAAACTTATGATTATTACTTCTAAATAAGAAACTTTACCATTCAACCAATCACTCATTTCATATAAAAAAATAATAAATTGAGAATTTTATTCAAAACGAAAACCAAATAAAATTTAATAATTCAGTAGAAAACCTTCTCGGGATTAAAGACAAAACTACACAAGCGGCGGATGACGCCACCCATTATTAAGCTATGACTACTATCAATCCTATTTCAGTTATTTCTGATTATTGAAAGCCATCCATCAGATCATATCCCGACAGAAATCCCATTTACAGAAGACATGGTCATACACACTAGCAAGAAAGAAGCTTCTATCAATGTCGATTTACGATTCGGCAGTTTGTTCTGATTTCACCTTGAGAACCAGTGAGTACCTCTATGGTGCCCATCTTCACCATTGCTTTGGCAAACTTGGTCTTCCATGTTGATGGGTCCGTTGAACTCATCTTAACAACTTTTAGAGTGTCAGCATTTGTGAGTAGGGTATGATCAGATGTAAACAGTCCCCTATTTTTGAGAACCTCGCTGTAATATACATTGTCTAACTTGGTTGGTGTAATGCTTTCCATAGGGACAGTTCTGTGAACAGGCGGTGTTGGTGGACATTTATACTTGAGTTTCTTGACCAGTTTGGCCTCCAGTGTGGGGTCTGCAGCGCCTGTGTTGTTGAAGTTGTAAAGCCTCGTACTAAATGATGAGCAATGTGATACACCAATGGAGTGAGAACCTGTGAAACAGCATACTGGCATCAGAATAATTTTTCTTCTATACTAGATGTTATAATTTCTATTTATCTATTGATGACATTATTGTGCTTGCCTGATAGAACGACCATTTCTTCTTGACTGAGGCCTTTCTTTTGAAACAAATTCGTCAACTGTGTGACGTTGAATGTAGGAGCAGGTAAATCCTGAGTTTCAGTTATATTAGAAATAATTCCATCTCTGCGTCCTGCTGGGACATCCCAAATGATTTTGCCAGCCTGAAAAGAATCGAGTACAGTCATATACATTGCAGTGAAATTATATCAAATTAGAGATAGTAAAAAATTAAAAATCATTAAGAAAAATTATACAATAGTAAATGCAATAATTATTTTTTAATAAATTGATTATTAGAAATGGATTACAATATGATGAGAAACGATACATTTAAATCCTAATCTATTTTTTGGTTTAGTTATTATTTGTAGAAAATTTAATGCTTCAAAGTCGTCTAATAATTAGAGCTTGACTAGCCACAGACTGGATGGGTTTGATCCTATCTACATGCTATCATCATTTTCTTTTCTTTTTTTGTTTTTTCAAAAAGATTAATGTTGAAGGATCAAAGAGAATATAAAAAGTTTTTTTCAAAAAATAGTCATGGCTATTACAGTAAGAAAAATAAGTGGACTTAAAAAAGTTTCTCACCAAACCGGCAAAAATTCAAGAAAAAAATACAAAACTAAAACCACATTCTTTTGAAGTAAATGTAAGAACAGAATAATTTTTCCAGTAGAAAGAGAATCTCAATCTCAAGCATTCTATCAATTGAGAGCATCCAAAACCCATTTAGCAAGCGAATCAGCAACACTATTGCATTTGCAAGAAATATGAACGAAAGAAATAGAATAAACGTGTTGAGATAAATCATGAGATTGGGCTGCAAAAAGGCATTAGATGCCAAGAAGAACACTTAGAATACTTAAAAGGGACTAAAATCATAGAATCCATGTCACAAACAACGTGCTTCCATTTAAACATACAAGCTTTCTAGAAAACAACGTAAGAGAATTCACTTCGATTTGATTACAAAAAAGAACTGCATAGGAGCAAAACTGTCATGGCTAACTCCTGCAATACAAGTTGGTCCATGATTGTCCCTAGAGAAACCATCAAATTTTATTTTTAAAACCATCCTCTAGAGGAGGTGCCAAATGACCCTCTCGATTAGCAAGTATTACACATATAATTTTAAAAACCAAGAAAATCACATAAATCCAAATGTTAAACCACCATGAGTTCATAGAAGCAAGAGTCCCTTGAACTCAAGTTAACATTTTATGCCAAACATGCTCAATGAGATACTAATAAACTTGCAAAATAAGGTGATTCCTCTCCAGCTAAATTTCCCACAAGAAAAAAGCATGACCACTATCTCAAGCCACCCTCTGAAATAAGGTAGAAGGAGGCCGAACATAATACCATCCCTAACAGCTTAACTCAATCAAATAATACCAGTTGAACCTTTTAAAACTTGTGTGCTTAAACTTTACCAAATTTAGTTATGGTCGAAGCACTTCTATGAACATACTATGTAAGTTATGAAACTTTAGAATGCATGATAAAAAAATTGATTAAAAAGATATGCAAAGCTTAGGTCAATAAGGGTATGTTCATAACATTGTTGTGTTCGCTATCAAGGTTCAAACCCTTATTGCCTATGAAGGTTCAAACCCTTATTTCCCTAACAATGTTCTGAACTAACATGATGGCAAGATGTATGACTTCTTTGAACTCTTGTACTTTGTAAACTATGAACTTTCATTGAACCAAAAAAGTTGGAGGATTCAAAAAGAAATTACAGATTCAAACAAAATGATAATATCTTGAAGACTGACAGTATCAATAATAATCCTCTATTAAACTCATAGAGATCCCCACAATTGAACTCTATAGGTTGAAATTATCCGAAAAACCCAAAATAATCTAAAAACAAAAATGAAAGAAAGAAGGAAGCGAGAAGGAAAGGGGTAAGCATAACTCATCAAAACACAACCGAGGTAAGCTCAGAACGAGAAGTTACCAGTGAAAAATACAAAGCACCCAACGCAGAGACCATTTTTAGTTCAACACTTACCTCATATGAAGAATCTCGTGCTGCAAAGGCAACTATGTCTGCGCATGACACTACCCGAGGACAGACAGCTTCCAGTTTCTTTTTAGCCTCATCGATCACTTGAAACCCGTGTAGACTTGGGGAATTTGCAGGTGACGCTTTTTCTGCGAGATTTCCAGGTTTGGAATTCAAAAGGATTGACCCCTCGCAACCCTGTAAGCAAGAAAACATTATATTATGATATTTACAGAGTTCAATCTCATAGAGTGAGTGAGTTAAAGTGTAGTACTTACCCTGACAAAGCAATCGTGGAAATGCATTCTTATAAGCGCGGGAGCTAAGCTAGGCTTCATTTTTATAGCTTCTGAGACTGTTGAGCTGACAATGGATTCTGCTTGAGGACAACTATGCCTATAATAGCCCACCTTCAGTCCACCAAAATCATCGGCTCTGACTGAAGCTATACATAGCATTGCCAAAACTGAAAATACGATTGATTTGTTCATTGTTATCTACTCTACTGTAAAACCACTACAACCTTATGAGTTGAGACTATGAAGACAGAGAGACAAATATGTTTTGCAAAATTGAACTCCTCAATGGTCTATTTATTGGATATGGCTGAGATGTCACACCAGCTACAAACAGAACGTTACAACAAATTTTATTAAACACATATTTTTCCTTCCTTAATCCGAAAGCAGCACTCACATCCTAGACCAAAGAGTTGAATTATTAAAATAATAATTTACTGCGTTCTGAATTTGGCACATTATGTGATCCAGTATCACCATATATGATTTAAAATTGCAAGACCTCTACTAAAAAACAATAATATGGTAAGACCTCTTTATAAAATACTGATAATAAATCTACCGCGTTAGAACTGCATATGCATGCCAAATGGATATGCAAAGTTTTAGCCGTGATTCACTTTGTGCACACGTTAAGCTGGATGGTATGTTTCTTCCAACGACCTTTTTAGAATGTTTAATCCAATATAAATATGCATGATTGCCTAGTCAGACGCTGTCAAAGTAAACCCGGCCATATAAATATTATGTTCCAGCAGGGCTTTGAATGTTCCAATAATTATGAATAATATTGTGGTCTTTAACAAATCAAATAATTGAAGTCCGTTATGAACGACCGGTTGTGGACAATTATAAAAAGATTAGCTCTGGAGGGTAAGGTCTAAACAGCAAACTAAAACGTATATCTTACCAAGGGGACTCTTAGTATTTTTCTTCAAACTCCCTTTATATCTTTTAGGTTTTAATTAGCTATTTAGCCAATACCGCTCTGGAATTCTGTAGGACACTCAAACAACTCACCCATACTGACAAGAACGTCACAAAGCACGTAAGCCTCTTATTAATCTCGAATTATTATCAATTTCGTTGACTTGAACTACACATGTGAAGCTTTAGACTTTAATAATGCCTTGTTCTTTATTATTGGTAGTTTGCTTAGAACGAACGATAGACAATTCTTAACAAATAATGGGTTGATTTATTAATTTTTTTTTTATATTTTTGATAAAATAAAAGATACAAGTCTACCTAGAAATGATTAATATGTTGTTTATTTTAGAGAGGAGATTTAAAAAAATAAGGAGTGTTTGGAATATAATTTTTTATGAGAACTATTCAAATCTCAAAAGTGTTGTTTTGTTGAAAGTTCAATTTCGACTAAGAGTCAAGAATTGAGGATTAAAGCATTCTTTTAATATACTTCATAAAAATTCACATAATAATTTAAATATTACATTGCATAACATTATTTTTTATTTATTAATAACAAGTATTTTAAATGATTATTTTGGATCTATGCTTTATGGGTTGTTAACATCATTAAATAGATTTTTAGACATATAGACATATAGGTATATAAACAAGCATACCTATCATTAAAGCAATATAGAAAAATAGGATTAATATATTATACTTTTTCATTTTCTACTTAATATTATTATATTATTGTATAGTAATTACTATCGAATCATTATTATTTATGATAAGCTAAGATTCCATTATAATGTTTTAATATATTTTGGCTATTATTATTTATGTTTCTAGTAAACTCTTTAGAAAAGTAAAGAAAATATTTTCCTATCAAATTGTTGTTGTTGTTTTTCAATCAAACTCTTGACAAAAGAAAATATATATATATATATATATATATATATATATATATATATATATATATATATATATATATATATATATATATATATATATATATATATATATATATATATATATATATATATATATATATATATATATATATATATATATATATATATATATATATATATATATATATATATATATATATATATATATATATATATATATATATCAAGACTACATCATCATCATCATCATCATTATTATTATTATTATAGATTTGTGGATGAGAAAAATAATATTCTAAAATAAGAAATGAAACACAATTCAAGTCTAATAATCTATATTACGTCAAATACATGATCAAGCCAAAGTGATTGCACCCATAATCATTTGATTTGTTCTTTGATTATTATTGATAGGTTTGTTCATACTACCAATAGGATGATATTATTTGGATAAATTTAATAGAAAATGGATAATTTGTAGCTATGGACGATAAAAGATTGAAGATTATTTGGGCTACGTAATGATAGGAATAATGTAAATTCATTCTCAAAATAAGATTAAACATCTCAATTTATAGGCTTTTCACGAGTAGAATCTATGGCCAAAATTTAATGATTAATGCATGGTTAGGATTGATAGAAGGATATGGGATGGATTCAAGGATTAGCCTTATGAAAAGGATGGAAAGGATGATGGAGACATAAGAGCTACGTGTGGCCAGACATAGGAGAACATGAAATAGACATGTCTATGACATGTGTAAGAGGAGAGTTAAAAATTAGAAGAAATATTAAATGAGTTAAGTGTCAAGGTATTAATTAATAAATTAAGTAATTGATTAACTAAACATGATATAGGAGAAAAGGGGTACTACAGGCTAAGGTTCTGTTTAATTAATTAAAATTAGTTAAATCTTAATAGAATAATTAAAATTATTAAATAGTTATTAAATTATTTACAAAAGTGATAAAAATAATTAACTAAGTATGATTTAATCAATTATTAGGTTTATAAGTGTACTTACAAATCAAATTTACAAATTTGAATGATCATATTAAGGGTGTCAAGATCTTGCCCCTCTTTTATATAGCATCATGAAATGATGTTATATCAAAAAAATAATAAGCTATAGAAGATTGGAAGGGATCAACACTAGTGGCATGATGCCCCTACCACTAATAAGATAATGAAGGATGGTAAAGAGGTAGTGGTATGTGCACTTTTTAGAATATAAAATTTCTATGAAATGAGTGTGCTCTTAAAATAAATAGGAGTATTATGGGATGAATAATAAAATGGAATATTATAGGGATGATGGAGAGGTGGATGAGAGGAAGAATATACGAAAAATATGTTGTGGTGGTATAAGAAACTTATATTTGATATTATACTTGATAAGTTTGTATTTAAAAGGTTCAAGTGCAATCATATGCCTTATGAAACCATGATATGGAAGACCGTGAAGTTATTGTGTTAATAAGATTCAAAGAGCACATGATAAATTGAAACGATCATAGCACATGCAAACAACAAGAAAGTATTCACAACAAACAAAATGTAAACAATTTTTTCTCCCTTAGTCAAGTTGAAAACCAATTGAATGATTGATAACAATGTTAATATAATAAGATCAATGCACACACTAGTGATTAGGAATGATATATCCCATGATGATAATTGGATTAAACGTTGATCAATGGATTACCAACAAATTTGAGTCTATATGATTGATTGATTAAGGAGGGTGAGCTTACTTTAAATATTGGGTTATGTCAATATTAAAATTCATTGCACTTGGTTCTACTAATTCTATATTTTTAGATAATAGCAATGAATGAGGATAAATTGATTGGCTAAGCTGTAAAGAAGATAAATAATCATATATGATGGGGCTGGAGGATAATATAATTACTATTGGATAAATGAACTAGATAAATAATTGTATATGATGGAAATATGATATATAGACTGCGTATGATATAATTAGATGGTGGATATGACGACTAGCATTAGTATTGAGATGTTGTAACTTGGAGAATAAATACATTGGATAAACTATTATTATATTATGGGAAAATGGAAAATAGATTTGATATTATAGAATTAGATGATTGATAGAGATTAAATGAATAAGATAGCATGGGTTGCATGGTGGATAATATGTTTGGGATAGAGAACTGAATGGAAACTAATAATAAGAGAGAACCAAAGCTCGATAAAATAATAAAAAAGGATTGAGAGATTACTTGGATAGGATATAGATTGAGTGATTGGATGGATAGTAAGAGGATATGGAGGAAAAATGGATGGAAGATAGGTTGATAAGGATCTAAGGAGTATGTTGCAAAGGAATGAAATTCTCACACTAGAGGTAGTTTAGTTAAAGATGAAAGAATTATGGATAGAGATGTACGAGATGGAAGGATAACATATAACATATATGTATGAAGGAGGAATCTGGACTTTTTTTCTTCCTCTTATTTTTTTATAAACATCAAAAGGTAGCAAAGGGGGATATGATGAATGATATGAGATGGAAGATATGGATAGGATAGTGAAGATCAAATATGGGAAAGGAGGATAGACATAGATATGGTATTGCATAGTGGGTGGATAGAATAGATAATATAGTTATGATCAAAGATAGAAGAGGATGATGCACATAGATAGGGTGATGGATAGTGGTTGGATGAAATGAAGGATTTAAATTATAGAATAGAAAGGATACTACTTGCACCTAAGTGTAGAATGAACAGGGTTTAGAATAGGTGGATATATAAGTGGATTTTTGTGTAGGATCACCCAAGGGTTGGTTCATCCAATCCATATTTTATTTTGTTTGTAGCCATCTTTGGCAAGTGTGTGATTTTCCTATGGTCATGTTGACCAAAGTGTGAGATCCGGAATTGATTAGAGGTCCAATAAGGTCCTATGTCTTAGGTTTTTGAAATCTTGAGACTAAGGTGTTAGAGTCTCTTTCTTGGTGAGTTATTGTTAGGTGATGTAACTATGATGTCATAGGACTAAGGGGGTTTGAGAAGTTAGATTTGAGTCTAATATGGAGTCTATAACTCTATAGGACCTAGCCAAGGTCTTTGGTATGCAAAAAGTGGAAATGTTGTAAAAATGTTGTAAAAGTTGCATAGCAACTTTTGTAAATTTTCAAAGTTGCTTAGACAAAGTTGTCCGAATGCCCTAAATCGGCCTAGGAGTGCCCTAAAGAAAACATAAGATGAACCTTGGACTATTTAAGTCATTTTTGGACCAAATCCCAAGGTTGGATGACATTTTGTATGAAGTTTTCATTTTGAGAAGTTTGACAGTGTGTAAGAGTTTATGATTCTTTGTAACCAGTGAATATAAGAAGAATTTTTTGGGTTGGATAATTGATTGTGATTAATGGAGTTCTTAAATTAGTGTTTTTTTCTTATAGTGTGTGTCACTAGTTTAGATTTTTTTGTTCATTTCCTTGTTCTTTCTTAAATCCTTTTATTCTCCATGTTCACTAGTTCAAACTAGGAAGGTGTAAGGAATGAGGATCTAACTCACTATCCCACAGTTCAATTTGTATGAGCTCTTGGGGATAGTGAGTAAACTCCATGTATATACCTTTTAGAGGAGTATGGGCCCTAGAAAGCATGTGAAAAATTTATGCAGTCCTATCCTAGGAGAGCCTATTATGAGCCTAACTAGGAGAGACTAAGACAAAGTAGTTGTAACTTGCAGAGGGTTGTATGAAACTATCAAATAGTAATTGGAGGTTAAAGGAAAGGTATTTACCATGAAATTTTTGAGAGGAGAGGGTCTAAAAAATCTATTTAGTTACCCTAAGCTTGTAGACAAACAATGCAGTCAAAGAATGCATAAAACACTCCCAAAACACTTATTTTTGGTTAGGGGATTGGTCGACAAGGTGAAACCCTAAAACCTCTAGAATCCTTGAGAGTTTGGGTATTGATCCAAGAATCCATAATCAAGTTGTAGGTTTCTTTGTCATAAATTAGGAGAAAACCCTATTTCTCCAAATTAGGAGGCCTAATTGGGGCTTTTTCTTGTACCCCTATTTTGTGAAGGAATTAGGAGATCGGTAAGAAAGATAATGGAAGTAAGACCTCCAAGACCTAAGAATGAATCGAAAAAGAAATGTTTGAGCCCCTTCTTCCCCCTGCAAGACTCTTGTTAACATTGGAGGTGGTGAGCCCTTAGATGACATTCAGGGTCAGTGTGTGCATGAAGAAGGAAGTGTACCAAGGACTTAGCTTGTCTTGGTAATGGTTACCTGGTAGTGTGGTTAGTTAAGTGGACCAAAGGATAAAGCTCAAGGGGGATCCTATAGGTCATTTTGTGTCAGCAGAAGAATACCTTAAGGTCACTTCTGGGACCTAGGCAAGAGCTTTTGATTAGCTCTCCCAACCTCCCTATCAGATTGGTATCAGAGCCCCAAAACATTTGGGAAGTAAGTTCATGTCAGAGTGTGAGTTGAGTGGACCTTCTAGGATGGTGACCAATGCAGTGTTGGCCAAGAAGGTAGAAGACTAGGAGGAAGAAAATAGACAGTTATGGGAAAGAATAGATTTACTAGCCAAGAAATGTGAAGTAGTAGAAGATATAACAAAAGAGGTGAATGAGAAGATAGATGAGAAGGGAAGGATAAATAAATAGAAGATGAAGTTCTTGAACTAGATCTTGTAGTGGAGAAAGAACCCTTCCTCAAATCCATGAAGGCCTTAAGTGGCACAACACTAGAAGGTGTACCACTCTATAGTGGAAAAATGGAGCCTAAATCAGTCATTGATTAGATTGAGGGCATGGAGAATCACTTTGAATGTGATGGAATCAGTGAGGATCAAAAGGTGAGAGTAGCCAAGTCAAGACTTAGAGGCTCTTCTCTCACTTGGTGGAAGTCCATTCAAACAAAGAGGGACAAAGAAGGTAAAAACCCCATAGCTATATGGAAAGGAATGGTGGCCAAGGTTAAAGAAGCCTATATGCCATATGATTATGAAATCTAGCTACATAAAAGGAGACAAAGTATAAGATAGAAAGACAATGATGCCAACACCTAGACCGAGGAGTTCCAAAAACTATGTCTAAGGTCTAAGGTGGTATAAGAAGAAAGCATCAAGGTTTCTAGATGCCTAAATGGATTGAAGTGGTCTATCCAGGAGGAGTTGAGTATCCTAACCCCCAAGGTAGTGCATCAGTGCTATCAATTGGCACTAATGATAGAGGAGATGAGTAAGAGGAGACAAGACTCTAGTTCAAGAAATAGGGGTAGATGAAGAGATGAAAGGGGTCATAGAGGTGGAAACCAAGGTAGAGGGACTGATCAAAGAAGGAAAGGAGAGTCCAAGCTTGTAGAGAAAAGTGGTGAGACAAGTTCTATAGGGAAATTTGGAAGAGGTAAAGACAACCAAGGAAGGTCTAATAGGGGAAGAGGTGTAGGAAGAAGCAATTCCTATTTTGCTAGTATGAAGTGTTACAACTGTGGGAAGATGGGAGATCCAACCTATAGGTGTCTGGAAAAGGAATCTTCCTCCAATACATAGAAGAGAGTGGCTTATACTCAAGAAGACACATCAAGTTTCAAGTCACCAAAGGTCACTCACATAGAGTCAGAGATGGGAGAGAACCTCATGTTTAGGAGGTTCCTCATTAGATAGCCAGTTGAAGAGGAGCCAAATTAAAGAAGATCTCTCTTTAGAATGAGATGTAAAATCATGGGTAAAGTATGTAAGGTGATTATGGATTCTAGATCCATAGACAACATCATTACAAAGGAGGTAGTCAAGAAGCTCAATCTGACCAAGATACCCCATGGAAACCCCTACAAGGTGACATGGTTCAATAAAGGGAAAAGTGTCTTAGTAAATGAGGAAACATGGGTTGAATTATCCATTGGAGGATAAAAAGATAAGTTGCTATGTGATGTTCTACTAATGGATGCATGCCATCTTTTATTGGGAAGACCATGGAAATATGATAGAGAAGCCATGCATGATGGGAGAGGAAACCTAGTTACCTTCAAGAAATATGGGAAGACATTCAAGATCCAATATTTAATAGATGATGATGATGAGGTGCCTAAAAAATCCCCTAGTGTGTTGTTGAACAGTGGAAAAGAGCTAGTGCATACACTTCATGAAGAAGAAAGTGAGGGGTATGATATAGTTGTGAAGCCTAAAGAAGGGGAGAACCCTAGTCAAGAACCCATACTAGTGGAGATCCAAGAGTTACAAGTGGGAAGTATAAGGATATAGTAAGTGATGGGACACCAGAAACCTTCCCTCCTAGGGGATCTATAATTCATCAAATTTACTTCATACCTAGGGCCTCATTCACAAATAAGGCATCCTACAAGTTCACACTAGAGTAGAACCAAGAAGTAGAAAGGAAAGTGCAAGAGTTGCAAGATCAAGGGCTCATAAAGAAGAGCATTAGTCCATGTGTAGTACCAGTAGTTATAGAATACAAAAAGGGTGGTAAGTGGACACTTTGCACTGATTCAAGAGGAATTAATAGAATTAAAATAAGATATCTGTTCCCTATACCTAGGATAAAATATCTAATGGATTGCCTAGGAGGACCCCAATTATTCACCCAGTTGTATCTCAAAAGTGGATACCATCAAATCAGGATAAAGGATTGGGATGAGTGGAAGACAACCTTCAAAACCATTGAAGGGTTATATGAGTGGATTTTGATGCCATCTGGGCTTACTAATGCCCCTAGCACCAGGGATAACTTTAGTGGTGAATATTCAGCAATTGGCAAATTTCACTCATCAGGGACCCAAAATTTGGCGAAAAAAATTGAACTTTCAGGGTGGCCATGTCGCCCGCACTTTATAAAAATTGGGTCCCATGAATAGGAAAATCGCCAATAGTGACATGGAATTATTTTTATTTTAGCGATGACTTCACCAATCGAATTAATTTTTCCATACAATAAATTGAATATTTTCACCTACAATTTCCTAAGCTTGTCTTAATCAATGGTCATATTCACCAATATATAGTCAAAATTTAAGTTAGAGTAAGGGTTAAGTACATATATTTGACATGTGTCTCTATTTCAGAGACTTTCAATGAGACTTTATGGCTTTTAAAACTTTGGCCTGAATTATATTTGACACATGTCTCTATTCTGAAGACTTTCGGGGGAATCTTGGTGTCCTTTAAAACCTTGGCCCGAAATAGAATTCCTGCCATTGATCTTGGATCATCAAATGGTTACAAAATTAGGGTTATGTCCTGTCAGGAGATATAAAATTAACTCAGAGTATAGTTATAGGTTCCTGTCATCGTGATTTTCTTCAATAATGAAAGATTCGCCAATATTTTATAGAATTTTCATATAATTGAAAAAAAATCACCAGTACAAATAATATTTTTTCCTTTCAAATTAAAACATTTTGCCAACAATATTATTATTTTTTACCCAAAATAATGTAGGATTCGCCAGGATTTTATACTTTTTCTAGGGAGGGGGTTTCTTAAAGTTTTCCTTGCCTAGCACATTCATGAGATTGATGAATGAGGTGCTAAAGGACTATACATGAAGGTTTGTTATGGTATATCTTCGTGATAGACTCATCTTCAGTAAAATAAAGGAGGAACACCTAACACATTTGGAGGTTGTGCTCAAGAGACTCCATGAAGAGATGTTAGCCATTAACTTGGAGAAATGTGAGTTCCTCAAACAAGAATTGGTCTACTTGGTATTTATAGGGTCTAAGGGCACACTGAAGATGGATCCAAGTAAGGTGAAAACTATTCTAAACTAGCCTACACCAACAACAGGGATAGTGGTTAGGATTTTTCATGGCCTAGCCCAATTTTATAGGAAATTCATAAGGAATTTTAGTGGCATATGTGCACTAGTGCTAGAAACCATTGAAGGTGGAGTGAAGACCAAATTCAAATGGACACAAGAAGCTAGCAAGGCATTTGAAAATTTGAAACAACAAGTGGAAACCCAACCTATCCTCCTACTACCAAGCTTTGATAAGTTATTCACCTTGGAGTGTGATGCGAGTGGGATAGCATTTGGAGGAGTGTTAAGTCAAGAAGGTAGGCCCATAACCTTCTTTAGTAAGAATCTTAATGAGGCTAAGAAGAAATACTCATCCTATGACTTGGAGTTATATGCTTTAGTGAAATCACTTAGGAAGTGGAGGAATTACCTCCTTCCTAATGATTTTTTGGTGTTCACAGACAATCAGGCCTTAAGCTACATCAATACATAGGATAAGTTAAGCAATAGACACCTGAAATGGATGGAGTATCTGCAAGCCTTCACCTTCACAATCAAGCACAAGAAGGGGCATATGAACAAGGAAGAAGATGCATTGAGTAGGAGATTATTGACACTCAAGGAAGTTCAACTCCTATTTATTGGAATAGATAGATTAAAGGACCTTTACAAGGATGATGAAGACTTCTCAAAGGCTTATAAGGTATGCTCTGATTTTTAAAACCATTTCTAGAGTCATTTTTTTTAATACACCTTGTAAAATGGACTACTATTTAAGGGGAATCAATTATGTGTTCCCAAGGGGTCAATGAGAGAGAATCTGATTTAGGAGAAGTACAATGGTAGTCTTAGTGGTCCTTTTGGAATCAACAAGATAATGGAGTTAGTCTAAAGATTATACTATTGGCCTAAACTACCTAGGGATGTGAGGAGATATGTGGAGTAGTGTGTCATATGCATGAAATCCAAAGGAGGAGAAAGAAATTCAGGCTTATACCTGCCCTTACCCATACCAAATAGGCCATGGGAATGCATTATCATGGACTTCATAGTGGGACTTCCTAAGACCAAGATAGGGTTGGATAGTATCTATGTGGTGGTAGATAGGTTTAGCAAGATGAGTCATTTTATCCCTTGCAAGAAAACTCATGATGCTAGCCACATAGCTTATCTCTTTTTTAAGGAGGTTGTGAGGATCCATGGACTTCCTCTTAGTATTGTGTCAAATAGAGATGCAAAGTTCATGGGCCATTTTTGAAGACCCTATGGAGAAGATTGGGTACTAATTTGTCTTTTGGTTTAGCTTACCATCCCCAAATAGATGGTCAAACTGAAGTGATCAACAAGGTGTTAGGTAACTTTATAAGGTGTCTAACTAAGGAGTATGGAAAAACATGGGACTTAGTCCTCCCTCAAGAAGAGTATGCTTACAATGACAGTGTGAACCGAACCAGTGGTAAGAGTACTTTTGAGATAGTGTATGGAATGCACTGAAGAGGAGTAAATGAACTCAAAAATTTAAGCAATATGGAATATAGGAGTGGGAATGCAGAGGACTTCTCCCAAACTATGAAGGAGATCCAAAAACAAGTCAAAAAGACACTAGCATAAGAAACTCAAAAGCTCAAAGCCAAAGTGGATGAGAAGAGGAGAGATGTTCAATTTGCAGTAGGTGATTATGTCATGGTCCATCTCAACATGTCCAGATTGAAGAAGGGAGTACCTACTAAGTTGTAAATGAAGAGGGTATGACAATGTAAGATTCTGGCCAAGTATAGAGCCAATGCCTACAAAGTAGACCTTCCTTGAGACCTAGCCATATAATTAGTCTTCAACATTGCAGACCTAGTCAAGTAAAAGGGACCATTAACTAAGATTAGTTAGAACAATTAGAAGGTACTTTTAAATGTCAATACAGTGGCTATATCTCCTAAGACCAAGCCTAAAGCAGAGAGGATCTTAGAGTATAGAAGAAGACCAAACACATGGTCTACATGGAACACTTGGTACAATGGAAGGATCAACTTGAATCTAAAGCCACTTGGGTGAAACAAATCAATTTCAAATAGTTGAGCATTGATCCTTCTCTCATATCCCCTACTATGCCTTAAGTTCTTTTGTGTAGAGAGGGAGCATGGTCCAAGAACAACCACGGGTTGGTTCATCCCATCTATCTTTTCTTTTGTTTTTAGTCATCTTTGGAAAGTGTGTGATTTTCCAAAGGTCATGTTGGCCAAAGTGTCAGATCAAAAATGGATTAGAGGTCCAATAAGGTCCTATGACTTAGGTTTTTGAAATATTGAGACTGAGGTGTTAGAATCTCTTTCTTGGCAAGTTATTGTTAGGTGATATCACTATGATTTCATAGGACTAAGGGGGCATGAGAAGTTTGATTTGAGTCTAATATGGAGTCTATAACTCTATAGGACCTATCCAAGGTCTTTGGTATGCAAAAATTGGAAAAGTTGTAAACATGTTGTGAAAGTTAAAAAGAAACTTTTGCAACTTTTCCAATTTGCTCCGAAAAAGTTTTCCAAATGCCCTAAATTGGCCTATGAGTTCCCTATAGACAACCTAAGATAACCCTCAAACTATTTTAGTCATTTTTGGACAAAATCTTGAGGTTGGATGGCATTTTGTATGAAGTTTTAATTTTGAGAAGTGTGATAGTGTGTAAGAGTTTGTGATTCTTTGTAATTAGTGAATAGAAGAAGAATGTTTTGAGTTGGATAATGGATTGTGATTAATGGATTTCTTAAATTAGTGTACTTCCTTGTAGTTTGTTTCAGTTGTTTAGAATTTTTTATTCATTTCCTTGTTATTTCTTAAATCTTTTCATTCTCCCCATTCACTTGTTCAAACCAACAAGGTGTAAGGAATGAGGATCTAACTCTCTATCCCACCGCTAAATTTGTACGGCCTCTTGGGGATAGTGAGTAAACTCCATGTATATAATTTTTTTCAGAGCATGGTCCCTAAAAAGCTTGGGAAGCATTTATGCAATCCTTCCCTAGGAAAGCCTATGGTAAGCCCGACTAGGAGAGACTGAGACAAAGTGGTTGTAACTTGCAGAGGGTTGTATAAAAATATGAAATAGTGATTGGAGCTTAAAGGAAAGGTATTTTCCAAGAACTCTTCGAGA
The DNA here is from genome assembly GCA_027943335.1 of Chamaecyparis obtusa. Taxonomy (NCBI): domain Eukaryota; kingdom Viridiplantae; phylum Streptophyta; class Pinopsida; order Cupressales; family Cupressaceae; genus Chamaecyparis; species Chamaecyparis obtusa. The sequence continues at coordinate 131,713 of BSBK01012186.1, forward strand.
GGAGAAGGTCTAACTAGTCCATTTGGCTACCCTAAGCTTGTAGATAAACCATGTAATCAAAGAATGCCTAAAACCCTCCCAAAACACTTATTTTTGGTTAGGGGATTGTACAACAAGGTGAAAACCTAGAACCTCCAAAATCCTTGAGAGGTTGGGTATTGAGACAAGAATCCATAATCAAGTTGTAGGGTTATTTGGCATCAATTGGGAGAAAATCCTATTTTCCTTGATTAGGAGGCCTAATTGGGGCTTTTCCTTATAGTCGTATTTTATGAAGTAACTAGGAGATCGGTAAGAAAGATAATGGAAGTAAGACCTCAAAATGAATCATACAAGACACATTTGAGCCCCTCCTTACGTCTTCAAGACTCTTGTTAATATTGGAGGTGGTGAGCCCATAGATGGCATTAAGGGTCAGTGTGTGCATGAAGAAGGAAGTATACAAAGGACTTAGCTTGTCTTGGTAATGGTTACTTGGTAGTGTGGTTGGTTAAGTGGACCAGGAGATCAAACCTCAAGGGGTATCCTATAGGTTATTTGGTGTTAGTAGAAGAACACCTCAAGGTCACTTGTGGGACCTAGGAAAGAGCTTGTGATTGACTCTCTCAACCTCCCTATCAAAATTTAAGGATAGTAGATATTGGTGTCAACAAAAATTTGAGTCCAATTTTCCACCAAAAAGTGGAACTATTTTTCATTTTTTATTTTTTTTTCAAATTTAGCTTGTTTGACCCAAAAATTTGAAGCGTTTAGAGATTGAACCTCCAAAAAAGTTCAGCAATAGGGATTCTTTTACTTGAAGTCTACTTTCCAAATATATAATATATTTGAATAATCAAATCATACAAATCACTTTTCAATAGGAGATGTTGAAAAACATATTTTAAAAATTGTCTTTTCACGACCATACCATACTCATCTATGCTTATCATAATTCAAGACCTGAATAAAATTATTTCACTAAATCCTATTTGGAAATGATATTTAACACATTCAAGATCGATGAAAATATTTTTTCATAAATTTTTTATGAATATTCTTTTTAGTATCAATTTTTATTGGGAATAATTACTATTTTTTAAACTCCTCATGTACAACAAGCATAATTTCACCTAAACATATCTATTTTTTAAAGTATTTTTTTAAGAGTGTATAGAATTTTCTATAGTTTGGTATCATATAACTTGTTTTTTTTTAAATAATAGGAATATAAAGGATATTAAAATAAGGAAGCTCGTTATTTTATGTTTCCTCATCTATTTCAATAGAAATTAACTAAAAAACAAAAAAAAATCATATTTAAAAATAAATTTCATATTTGGAATCTACATAGTATCATCTGTAATTGTTTTTTTTGTCAAAATATGCTAAAGGAAATGTATTCTAATATTTATCCAAAGTATGTAGTTTATGTGAACACTAAGATGGCCTATAAGGTTCAGCTCAAACCAAATCTAAGGCTATGGTTTGGTTAAATGAGACTTCTTGCAAATGAAAACCCAAAGCTATACTTAATGTGGTAATTTAAATTTTATAAAATGGGGTTGCATTTACGGAATGGGTCAAATTTTATAGAACAGGATCACGTTCCATTCTTCAAATTTTATAAAGTTTTATGGAACAAGATCACATTTTTTATAATTAGATCATGTTTCATAGAATGAGGTCATGTTATTTAGAACAAGATTGTGTTTCTTTTCTTTTTATAATGCACGACCCCATTTCAAGTTTTTATCTTCAGACATTGAGCCTAAATGTGACCCTATTATACTTTTTATGTTCCCCTTTTGTAGATTTGTTTTTTTGCAAAACTCACTAAGTGTAAAAGTTCTCCCACAAGTGGACTCAAATTCTTGCACTTATTGATATGTTATAGAAGGGTCGAGGAAGGAATCAAGAGTCTAGCTCCATGGATATTATTCCTTGGAGATGTGCTACCATTCAATAAGGATACATGGAGGGGTGCTCATAGATATTGGTAGGATGTTGGAAAGGGGATGAATGATTTGGAAAAACAAATTTGGATAAAAATTTATGCCAAATTTTGGATAAAAAAATTAGATTATAGAGAATGAATATTAGATATTTTATGTGAATTTGTAAGTAATACATGTAAGTGGATGGGGGAGTTCAAAATATAAGCATTGTCACACACCTAGAGGGATGGTAGAGTTATGAAGGAAAGTGAAATTTATATTATGTGGAGGATCAAATCTTAGTTTTCACAAATAAGGTTCAAGAAAATAGATGAGGGAGATGATAGATTTGGGATAGGAAATTTTGAGAGATAAAAACCTAAAGTAGAATTGGAAGGGGATATATTTTAAGATGGAGGATTGGAAGACATATGAGTGAAGGAAGACTTTTGAGTAGTAAGTTTGGATGAAATTTCTGATTTCTCAATGAGATGAATTTATTGTATGATTAGTTTGGTAATCTAGATCGTTCGTAAATTTTCCTTTTTATGTCATTTTCACCTTTTGTATTTTTCTCCCTTTTGAATTATATATTTTTTTTCTTGATCATATTTGTTGATGTGACATTTTTTATTAAGTAAAATAGATTATGAAGGGACATAAAAACCCTTTACATCACAAAGATTCCACTAGAATAAGATAAATGAACTTGACCCTAGAGTAGACCAACAAAGAAAAAGTTGGAAAACAATAAAAATAATGTAATATAGAATAAAAACATTATTGAAGTTTCTTTAGTATTATTTAAGCCTGAAGATTATTATTTTTAATGTTTTCATGCATACCCATGACACCATTGATAATTTGGGACTAACCACTAACATTTTGGTTTGACTATGATTCCTATCAGAAGGTGTCTATAGAGGATACAAACCTATTATTCTTTAGTTATTGGAAGTTCCTAAATCCTTACCAATAGAAGTATTATTGCAGATCTTAGTGGGTGTCAATTCCCACCTGTGTTTTTACCTATTTGGGTTTCCCCATAATCATCTTTGGTGTTATGTGTTATGGTTGTTTACCTTGCTTACATTAATATTTATTTTAGTACTTAAGCAATTAAGTTGAAGTTCAAGATATCAGAAAAAGTAATAGTATATAGAACACTGATTCACCCCCCCCCCCCCCCCCACGCGCGCGCGCTCCCTCTCAGTGTTCCCATTCCTAACAATAATCACATATAATTATCGTACCTTATAATTAGAAAACCATAAAATCTTTCTCTAACCTTATTAATTCATTTGTCCTTGAAAATTATGTAAATCTTTCAGATTAAATGTACGAGTGTGTGAAATTGGAAAAAATGTCATGACAAGTAACATTACCTAAACTTAATGTCAGTGATAAGACATTTATTTTATTAACTACAACTATCTACATTGTACAACTATGATACATTTTAAATATTCAAATTTAAAAATGGAAATACCATCGGCATCGTTTCCTTATTTCTACTTAAATGTACTTACAAGTAACATCATACATGTCTAATACATAGATAAAGAAACTAATTAAAATATTACAATCATAGAGAAATTTAAGAACTATTTTTTGTACCCATAAAACACAAATTGAAATGAACTTGCAATTTTTTCATTGTTTTTTTTCATAAAATTATAATTACATTGTCCAGTAAAAAGAGAAACCTACTATAAACAAAAAACCAAAAGACATGGTATGATTGTATAAACAAAAAACCCAAAAATGTGGTATGTTTTTCTCAAAAAAAAAACCACTACTGATTTTGCCCTCCGACTCAATCTAAGTAGAATTTTGTAGAGAGGATTAACTGTGAGAATTCATTGAGACACCCATGTGCCCTGCCTCAGCCTCCACTTTGTTAAGTAGAAACCACTTTTAGAGAAAATCCTTGGCTATCAGCACCCATTTCCTATGGTGCTTCAACTACCTAGCATTCAGGCCCAATAGAAAAGGTTACATGGCCACATTCTGGCCTGGGAGGAGAAGCTTGGGTATTTCACTTGCCCAAGGGATCCCCACCCCTATTTCTGTGAACACGAAAAACATGAAAGTTGTCCCCAAGGTACTCTTCTTTAAAAGCCCTCATCAATAGCATTAACATGTCCACCTTCTCTCCTCTGACATCGAGAAGAGATGCCAAAAAATGGGACGTAACGTCTCTGTTGACCTACTACCTATCTTTATTATGCAGAAAATCTCTACCCAACACCATTTTAACAGCCTCTATTACGAAAGGCCCACGCTCCTTACAAATTGATTGTAAGGTTTCATCTGAAAAAGAACCCAGAAAGGCCTTCTAGGCCTCCTCAGATGTGCACCTTGTGTGCTATAATTGTGTCACACTTCTATGAATCATTATATTCAAGAAAACTTAAGAATGAGGTCTCAAAAATTGATCCATAGCTCCCTAGGCATGGAGTGCAAGGGTTTTAAGAATGCTCTCAACTAGAGCTATTTAGCCTATAACCTTGCTAGTAAACCATGCAATGAGAGATTCAAATGAAGACAAGGGAAAGAATGCCAATATCCTCAAGAATCAAATGAGAATGCAATGCAACCTAGAAACAGAAATGCAAGCTAAGCTATGAAAATGAAATATGCAAGTATTACCAAGCCTCCTAGTTAAGCTAGATGAATTAATCTAAAGCATAAAGGAAATCTAAGCTAAGAATGCCATGATAATGCAAGAAGTGAAACTATGATAACATGTTGATGCAAAAGCCAAGAATGCTCCAAGATGACCTAGAAAACCTGCAGGATAACATTAGCAAAAAAAGTTGAGGATCTAGAATGAAGAAGAGAGCTCTCTTTTTATAAGAAATGAGGAGCAATGGACCATGGAGATTAAGAGGCAAAAGATTTAATCAATGGTGGAGCTTGAGAGAGGATCAATCCATGTGGACAAATATCCTCCAATAAGAAAATAAGAGTTGACTTTTGTGTCCATATGAGACAAAAAGTGTTTTTTTCCCTTTTTATAAAATAAGAATAATGCTTTATTTGTGCAACTTAGGATAAGAGGAAAAGTGGGGGCTTTTTATTTATTAAAAGGGGAGAAAATATTCCTTTTAAATAAATAAAAACTTTAGGATAAAATGGTTATCCCATAGAAAATAATTGAATAAATGATAGAACAAGGATTTGATCAAGAATAAGCAATTGATGATTTAGCAAAAGGGGCTAATAGTCTAGATGACCATTTTTACGTGTATACATTTGCCTCTCTTTGACTAATGTGTGATCGATCTGGGAACACATGTAGTCAAAGAATAGATCAACCAAGAAGGCAAGTAAATAGCCAAGAAGGCAAGCAATAGCGTTCTTACTCCAAAGAATGAAGTGTAAAAAAATAGAAAATCCTACATGATCAGCCTAGTAGTGACAGTACTAAACACTTAGGAAAGAGATAGCCAATAAGATATGATGTGTCTGCCCTCTCAGGATCGAAAGAGAAATCCAAGTAGAGGGAAAGCAGAAACAAGAGAGACATGATCAAATCACTAGAAATCATAATCGAAGATGAAGAGAATAGAATAACCATCAAGCAGTGAAGATATGCCCCACACATGGGACACGGGGCATGAACCGATCGGTCCCTCAACCCATAAACACCACAGAGGGGGAATTTGAACTTGAGATTTGAAAATGAATGAAAGACTAGAAGCTGGAAAGAGATGGGGATGAAGAGGTGAAGAATGCCCCAGTGAAGATCGAAGGATCAGGCCTCAAAAGGTCAGCCAACTACATGGAAGAAGGAGAACAGCGATGAGAATAATCAAGGTGAACTCGGATTTCAGTTTTGATCCTGAAATGAAGAGAAAATGATGTGAGATGAAAGACATGATCGGGAAGAAGTGAAAGATGAGCGCAGTTTGATTAAAAAGTCCACGTAAGATGAAAAGGAGAGCTCTCTCCATATGCAAGATGCAAAACTAAACTAACATGAACCTAAGAATGCAAGCTACATGAAAAGTGGTTTACTTTCAAGGTTACAAAGCCAATAGACATCTAATATTCATCATTGAGCGTTATTGGTAGCGTCGCAAGATCATACAATACACAATAGCATAATTATGTGAATCTGAATATGATCTATATTAGATAGAAATGTGGGAATCCCACCTAGGCATCAGAGACATGTAGGTCAAGATGACTAGTATAGTGAGATTACCTAAGTTTGATATAGCAAGATTATGCTCGCATCGAGACACAAGAAAGTCAAGATGACTATAAGCATGCACTTGCGAAACAGTCAAGGATAATACCTTATAGATCCCAATGTGTCAAGTAAGACTAGCATAAATGCTCATGATAGTTAGGATCAACAAAATATACCCACAAGTAGATAAAGAAATAAAACATGTTCTCATTCCCTCAGTGTTCTAGCTATGCATCATTGAAAACTTCTCAGGGAGAAAACACTCATCAAAGAAATCGTTATAAACAACACACAAAAAAAATAAAGTCAACAAATCTCAGCAAGTGTGTGTGTGTAGGTCATAGAGTCAAACTTTGAGTATCACATTTGCAAATGAGAAATATCATATCATACTAGACTGTAGGGTAGGACATCTGATAAGTGTTGAGAAACACTTGACGCTAGGGTAGTGTTGAAAAACAAAGTTGAGGTGATGTTGAAAAACACCATTTGTGAGGTGCCTAAGAAACCCAAATGCACAAAGAAACCCAAGATAAGCTTAAAACAACATATGGCCCCTAGACTAAGACAAGAGTCAATTCCAGGCTAGGAGAGGCAAGTGAGAAGTGGAGCGAATGAGCGCCATGCAAGACTGATAGACATAGGTGCAGAGGGTCTCAAGCAGCGCCTATTTCCAGGTTTTCACCACTTGATAGATTTATTGCAATTTTTTTCAGGACTTTTTATAATTTTTTTATATTTTTGCTACCAAGGAACCTGTTTCTAGGTTTTCACCAAGGCACTTTTTCAATTTTTTTAATTTTTTTAATTTTTTTGATTTTTTTGGTGAGACATCAAAGTGCCAATTGCTAGGTTTTCACTAGGATTCTCATTTTTTCAGTACTTTTTATGCTTTTTAGGATTTTTTCAGCATCATATATGAATTTTTTTGGAATTTTTTAGGATCATAAAGTATGTACAAAGGATGCCCCCAGACAAAATGGACATTAAACTCTTTAAGCAAGATCACATCATGTAGTCCCAATGTCTAGGAAGGTGGAGAACAAGAGGGATTAACAAGTTAGTAGAAGAGATAGAAGACATGAGAATGAAGGAGAGTGAGGGGAAGAAATCCTCAAAGGAAAACTCCTCAAGAGTACCCAAGCTAGGGAAAAATTATCATGCAAAGCACATTTGGATAAGCAATGAAAGACCAACATATGATAAGTCACAAATGCGTACTGCAAAAGAAGGAAAGGATGCAGTCCAAAGGAGTAGACATGTCAAGAGGCTTCATAGCATTGTGTTTTACTCTTTTTTAATTAGATCAAGACCAAAGGGGAAAAAAATAGCGAAAGGCTAGAATGAAGGGAGAAAAATAGATATGAAGGCTAAAAATGAATGGAATGAAAGCAAGATCATCATAAGATAGCTCATAAAATAGCTAAATGTTTGTGTATAGCTCAGCATTGTCAAGATCAAAGAGAGAAGATGGAATGGATGAAATATGTAGAAGAACTACGCATGATGCCTGATTGCCAGGTTTTCATCATGGTACTTATCCAAGGCACTACAAGGGAGTTGTTTTCACCATAGGACAAATTTATTTCTCTTTACTTTTGCTACCAAGGCGCCTATTTCCAGGTTTTCACCATGGCACATTTTCAAATTTTTTTATTTTTTTATTTTTATTTTTATTTTTTTTATTTTTTTTATTTTTTATTTTTTTTTAATTTTCTTTTTTTTAATTTTTCCTTTTTTTAGAATTTTATAATTTTTTGGAAGAAAGCAAGCTTTTTAGATAATGCTCCTTGAAAGGATAAACCATGATATGCCAAGGATTCAAAATGATATTCTCAAAGATGCTAATAAGGAAAGGAAGATGAAAGAGAAAAATGAAGGATAAGGCTTTATATAAAGCGAGTGAGGTTGGAAGATAGGAGGAATAGGCAAATGAGGAAAAATGATAGAAGGTAGAAGGATAATGAATGAAAGGATTGTGAAAGGGTGAATGGAAAGAAAGGAAAGATCAACATCAACACACACCTTGAAGGGTGGTGAGAGGGTGGAGGAAATGTGAATGAAGGAATAGGAGAAGGAATGTGGAGAATGTTTAGCAGAGGTTGCAGTTCAGGTGCATGGAATGAAAGAATATTTTTGGAAGAAGATGAAGTGGAAGCCTTTGGAAGCTTGAATGTCAACTTCACTTTTTGTTCAATATTAGACTCTCTCAAGAGAGACTTTGGAATCCATATAGCCTTAGGATTTTCATTTTCTTTTAATGTGTTAGAGAGAATATCTTCAATGATGAATTTTGGAACCCATACTTGTCTTGTAGTTTTCTTCTTAGATATCTCTTTTGACTTGATACCTCCATGTCAATTAAAGGAGACATGGTGATCTTCTTTTTTTGATGGATTCTTTTATTGCTTCTTTTTCTTTTGTTGAACATTCAAGTTACTTCCAAAAGACTTGGGACTTGTAGAAAAAGAAGGAGGATATGACTGGTTTAGATGGGTGGATGGATGAAAATGATTCAAGGGTATGCATCTATGTTGATCTTGAGGAAAGGTAGGATATGGAGGGACATAAGGACCCAATATGGATGAAAAATTAGGAGAGTTAGGAGGGGAAAGTGAAGGGACATAAGGACCCAAGATGGAGGGAAAACATGAATCCCTTAGCAGTGGTGGGAGAGGTCCAAGGATGGAAGTGGAAGATGCAAAAGGATAATCAATAAGTTCATCAGCATCTATATGACAACCAAGGATATCAGCATCTTTGGAGTGAGCATTAGAATTTTTAATAGAATTGTGGATAGCTTGAATAGAAGCATCTTCTTTGATAGGATTGTTCAAAGCTTGGAAAGACTTAGGAAGAGTAGAAAGTGGAAGCGAGCATGGAGCGGTAGAACAAGAAGATGGAAGACTTTGATCTTGACAAGGACCTTTGGATAACACAAGTGCAGAATTTGCTTCTTGATCTTCAACAGGCTTAACATTAGTAGTAACAACACCATTTTTAATAACCTTAATGGAAAGATCATCTTTGGAAAGTGCAAGTGTGATAAGGTTATTTTGATCGTCAATAAGCTCAATGGTGTAAGTAGTAGCTTGATCTTGCTTAGGAGATGGTGGAATGAATGCAGAAGAGCGTAGAGGATCAAAAGAACCATGAAATGGATTAGAGACATCATGAAAATAATTGGATGACATGGAGGGTTCTTGATCTTGATCTTTTTTTATATTCTTTTCTTCATCATTTTTAGAGTCCTCTTGACATGAAGCCACTTCTAAGGACAAGGAAGCATGTTGAGATTGTATGGAAGACTTTAGAAGAGATGGTGAAGAATTAGCTAAAGTAGGTAGTATAGCAGATGAAGGCTTAAGATCTTTCAGTTTAGCATCATTAGAAGTATCTGCAGCAAATTGAAGGTTAGCTTGAGTTTCTTTAAGAGGTAGCCCTTGAGGATAACTGTAGGGAACTACATGAAAAGTATTAGGATCTTTGGTGGATGAAGGACTTGTGAAAGATTTGGAAGACTTGGAAGCTTTAGAAAATGTATGAGTATTGGAAGAAGTAGGGGATGGAAGGGGACCATCACAAGACAAAGGTTTAGCATTAACATGATCTTGCTCGGAAGTGCAATTTTGATTTTCAGCAGTGGAATTCTTAGAGGAAAGATTCTTGTAGTAGTAACATTTATAATCAGCGCATTGCATTTCATAGTCCTCAGCAGTAGTAGATGGATCATCATCAAGGTATTGTCTACAAAAATAACCAAACTCTCTTTCAAAATCAGAATCATATGGATCACCATCACAATCTCTCCAATATGACAACCCATTTTTAGTAAGCACGAGTCTGCAACTAGGAGGACTCTGAGGAATAGAGGTGTCTTAAGTATCACTACATTGTCCATCATCATAGTCACCAAAAGTACTACAAGGATTGTCACATTGCTCATTATGGTATGGCTCACGAAGAAAAGCAAGACTCTTGGGGGAAGTAGAGGAAGAACAAGATCGTGAAGAAGAGGAAGGTGAAGACCTAGTGAAAGAAGAAAACTTAGCTAAGGAAGAATTCGAATGATGTTGAGAAGAGTCATGATAAGATTTGGAAGTTGAAGAAGGAGAATAATGTCTGGAAAAGGCATGGTAAGATGTGGAAGATGAGGAATGATGAGAAGACCTAGAAGATAAAGAGTGTGTGGAAGAAGGAGATTGTGAGAGAATCATGTCTATAATCCTAGCAAAGGCGTCAGACTCAAGCATCTTTTTGTTTACTCTTGCCTTAAGTTGATGACTTCCAGGATGGTTGGAAAAATCATACTATTTGAATTGAGCAATGAGTTCGAGATCATCCCTTCTCAAGAGAGGTTCTATAGCAAGATAGTTGAAACTCATGATTCTAGAAGAGGAGGAATCAAGCATGAAAGAAATGAATAGAAGAAGGTAGACTAGATAATAAGGAAAAGAATCAAGAAGACATGAAGGATTTAGGAGGAACCATGAAGAAAGAAGAGAAAGGATGAAAATGGGAGACTAGAAAGACATGATAGATGTAGAAGAAAGAAGACCAAGAGTCATTTTTAGAAAATTGATACCATTGAAATTCATTTGGATACTAAGTAACATGTAATAACTCCTAAGATCTGACTTGGATTGACAAAGGAAGACCGAAAATGACACAAATCAACCTGACAACAAATGTTCACTATGTGATAGTTTCAAGGCAAAAAGTGTGACTCTTGACTAGTGAACGTGAAAATATCAGTTTTAAAGCATTTTGATCAATTTCAAAGATTGGATAGTGTAATTTTTCAGTTTGATAGATAGTAACAGCAAGTAAAAGACAAGTTTGCAAATAGTAGGTGATCAAACATGTCATAAAACACTTGGAACAAGGGCAAAAGCAACCTTTCCAAGACAAGCACTTGTGATATCAAAATAGAAAATCTTATGAATGCTACCGTTTGTTTGAATGTTAAGAATGTTTACACTGGTATAGCACAACGAAAACACTTCAAGCACTTACTACCTAGAAAGTCAAGGTTCATTACTTAGCAACTTGGCCCACAACTTGATGCTCCCTTGCCTCACACCAAGTGGTTGCCCACAAGAGATATTGGCATTGTCATGGAAGTGTCAAAAACACAACCAAAGGAACACATATGGTGAGTGTCTTGGGGTGATCTGGGTAAGTCCACTTGAATCAATCCTTGCACCAAGAAGCTAAGCAGCTAAAATAAGGTGGCCTCTATCTAATGGTTCATAGTAAGGGCTTTGGTTCATAACACCCCTCTTGCTCCTCATAAAGGACTAGGACCTCGCGACCTCAAGAGTACCTTAAGAATTCTTGCTCAATGCTTTCCCCATGGTCGCAGTTCATGAGCTACTCACATCAAGCGAAGACAAGTGTTATGTCTACCAAAGTTTTGTGTTCTTGATAGCCTTGAGATTATAGTGGGTTGGAAGAGCCAGCAAAAGGCTTGTCCCCACTTGGGTCATTCCTCTTGATTTCTCAAGAGCAGGCCCGCTAAAGGATTCTAACAACTAAACAAAAAGTGGATCAATTCTTGAGGTTCAAGGTTTTTGGTTCACCACAAGGGTGAAGAGCATACTCCCCTATCTCAAAAACTTCACCCAAACACACCAAGAAAGGATTTAGTTACCCCCTTGCTTTCAAAATCCTAAGATGGGTCAAGATTTCTGTTTCACCACAAGGGTGAAGAGCATACTCTCCTACCACCTCAAAATTCCTACAACAAGGTATTAAGTGCCTATGAAATGAAACAACTAGTATATGCCGCACTTAATAAATAAAGCAATTAAACAAGTGATTGATTTGGTTTTTGTGCTTAGGGTAGCCCTGCAAAAACCATTAGTAGCCCTCTTTGACATGCGTTCTTTTGGAAAAATATCTCAAGTAAGTACACCTACAACCACAACTTGTTAGGCCCACAAGGTTAGCAAAATAAAAAATCAGATAATCTGCAAGTAAAATAGGTCAAATGGCAAAATCTGAAAATGAAACTAACATGGTTGGAATAGGCTCTGAAAGACCTTTCCAATGATATATCACACTTTGATTTTTGATACCATTTGCAAAAATTTCTCAAAAATAGGCACGGATTTGAAAATGCTAAAATTTTTAGAAAATTTTAAAAAGTTAGCAGAGAACCCAAAACTTGCAAGATAGATAAAATAAGTCCAAAATAGCTCACTATCGGGTACAGGTGATAGTTACAGACACCAGAATTATCGCACGATACTTCTCAGTATACTGGGTGATACTTTTCTATCTATGCGATATGTCGCTCGACATGAGACGATACTTCGCCCAAGACCAGATGATATTCTCTACAATAGCTAGGAGATACTTCTGGTAGGTGAAGTATCACACACGCATAAAGAGAAGTATCACATGATACTTCTGGAAAGTATCGTACGATAGTCTGAGAAAAAAAAATAGAGACCGAAAATTAAGCTAAAAACTTGCCGAAAAATTGACAGAAAATGATGAAAATGCAGAAAAACAAGGGACAAAGCTAATCTACTCTGCCCCATGGTGAGCGCAAAAAATGTGTGCTATAATTATGTCACACTTCTATGAATTATTACATTCAAGAAAACTCAAGAATGAGGTCTCAAAAATTGATCCATAGCTCCCTAGGCATGGAGTGCAAGGGTTTTAAGAATGCTCTCAACTAGAGCTATTTAGCCTATAACCTTGCTAGTAAACCATGCAATGAGAGATTCAAATGAAGACAAGGGCAAGAATGTCAATATCCTCAAGAATCAAATGAGAATGCAATGCAAGCTAGAAACGGAAATGCAAGCTAAGCTATGAAAATGAAATATGCAAGTATTACAAAGCCTGCAAGTTAAGCTAGATGAATTAATCTAAAACATAAAGGAAATCTAAGCTAAGAATGTCATGATAATGCAAGAAGTGAAACTATGATAACATGTAGATGCAAAAGCCAAGAATGCTCCAAATCTTCAAAAGCTCCAAGATGACCTAGAAAACCTGCAGTATAACATTAGCATAAAAAGTTGAGGATCTAGAATGAAGAAAAGAGCTCTCTTTTTATAAGAAATGAGGAGGAATGGACGATGGAGATTAAGAGGCAAAAGATTTAATCAATAGTGGAGCTTGAGAGAGGAGCAATCCATGTGCAAAAATATCCTCCAATGAGAAAATAAGAGTTGACTTTTGTGTTCATATGAGACAAAAAGTGTTTTTTTCTCTTTTTATAAAATAAGAATAATGTTTTATTTGTGCAACTTAGGATAAGAAGAAAAGTGGGGGCTTTTTATTTATTAAAAGGGGAGGAAATATTCCTTTTAAATAAATAAAAACTTTAGGATAAAATAGTTATCCCATAGAAAATAATCGAATAAATGATAGAACTAGGATTTGATCAAGAATAAGCAATTGATGATTTTGCAAAAGGGGATAATAGTCTAGATGACCATTTTTAGGTGTATACACATCTAAGCCTAATTGGAGTGTCCATCTAAAACTTCAAAAACCTTAAAAACTAATTATTTGTAGAGTGTAGACTAATGACCTAAACAAACAATTTATCTAGCAAAGATGAATCGAGGAAAAAAGAAGCTAGATCGTCTATAAATAGCCCTTGAATCCTTGATCGTTACTTAGCAATAAATTATTCTATCTTTAATAGTATTAAATCCATTGTCCTTAATATGCCTCTAATTCTTTCATGTAAATCTTTCCCCTAAATGCATGCGTGTGGGAAATTAAAATTTTGTCCTTAATCTTTCATATTTGGCAGTAAATCTTTCCCATAAATGCAAAACTGTCAAAAATCGATTATATCATCTTTACAAATTTGGAAGTGGTGCGTGACAAGTTGAAGAATGTTGCTTGTCACTAACAAGGCATTTATTTCTTACCGAGTTAAGAGTTAAAAGTTACACTATAGGATCATGATTATCAATACCAACATGTGTACACTGTAGTCTGCAGACAAATTGAAAACCCTAATTTGATGTGTCAAAATTCTAGTGACTTCCTGGAAAACATTGTTTCCTTAGAGAAATTGAGGCCAAAATTAAACTTCAACCATTGATCTTGGATCATCAAATAGTCTCAAATAATACATTTAACATTATAAAATAATGTATGTATGTTATGGTTATGTGTATGTATGTTATGTTATGACTTACATGTCTGTGTTATGTCCCATCTTTTGAAAATCCTCAATAAAATAAATAAATTTTCAAATGGTACATAAAACTCACGAATACAATTTTTTTTTCCCTTCAAATGAATATCATTCGCCTCATATATTATAATTTTTTACTTCAAAAAAAAATTATTCGCCTTATATAATATATATTTTCCCCCACATGACTGTATAATTCGCCAGAAATTTATGAAATTTTTAATCAGCGAGGAAAAAATCGCTAATACAAACTATGAAAAATCGTGTATTTGAAAAAAAAATTGCTTGCATTAAAACAAATTCACCCCTAAAATAATGTACAATTCGCTAGGATTTTACACTTTTTTCTAAGAGGGGGTTCCTTAAAGTTATCCCTAATGTATATATATACATGTGTGTATATATACACATGTGTATATATATATACATATGTTTATATACAAATGTCTATATATACACATGTGTGTATATATACAAATGTCTACGTATATATATATATATATATATATATATATATATATATATATATATATATATATATATATATATATATATATATATATATATATATATATATATATATATTTTGATCGGTAAAAGGCTGAAGCAAAATTTTTATTTATATAAAAATTATTTTTACAATATATCCGCACTCGCTACAGGCACTAGTAGCAAAGAGCGGGGTTGAGAAAACCTCCAGCCTTGCCTGGGACAAATGTCTTGTTATCAATACAAAAATATCTGTGGGCATCTCCATGACTCAAGCTTCGTCGAGATTTGTTACATACATAGATCCATGAGCATACCCACTACCTTCAATAATTTTCAATTTACATGTTACTTGTTGGATCCCCTCCTTGCAGGACCAAACTTGAATCAAAAGTTGGGCTTAGATCTCAGTTAGACACTCAAGTTTGACAAGGAAACAGTCCAATTGATGAGGATAGAGAGAAATCTTCTTTCTTCTTTGAGCTCCACATTCACTCAGGTGGGTATTACCTTATCTACACATTCAAGACACCTCATGAAAAACCAAAGGCCTACAAATAAATTAACATGGAATAGCAGTCAATCTCCTATAGGTATCCTGTACCCCAATGATAGAAAGTCTCATGCAATAGCCCTAATTGCATGGAATGAGACTGAAAGCTAGAGACCTATACTAACAACAAGAAAGGGAAAGGGTGGAACTGGATGTAAATGATTTTAAAATGATTGAAAGGTCCCCTGAGATGCCCTAAGTCTCTGATACACTAGTGCCTTCTCCAATGGGCCACAGAGTCAAACACCCTACTGCAAGAGATAGTTATGAAACAAGAACACAATATGCTCAATGTGTTGATGCCTGACATCAATTACACACCATGACCAAACCTCAACTTAACACCAACCTATGCATTCAAGCATGTTATTATCCATTCAAAGGATTTTAACCCTTCCCTTAGAAGAGACCTATAAATAGATAATACATTGACCAGCATCCACTGGAAGACAAGAATGACATTTCCTTGATATTTTAGCTCATACATGCATAAACAATAACCCTGAACCAATTACCTCTATGAAGATAACTCCACTTGTAAACATGTACGCAATACAAATAGACAAATCAAACACCCTTGATGTATGATTAATGCATTCAGAATTCAAATGGAGATAGCTTAGTGACAACAAGAATGCATTGTGTCCTCATACATAAGAAAAATCTACTGTAGCATGCATTGTATTCTCTGAACCAACAATGGAAATAGAACACCCTATATGCAGAGAGAAGGGGAAATCTGCAAAATAGAAACTTTCACTAGAACTGACAAAATTCAGAACCCACTCAAAGTCAAAAATTTGACACTTTATACCACTAGCTACCATGGGAACCCAAAACGGGTTGCAAAAACCTACAGACAGGTAGGGCATAGCCTTCACCAACCAAACCAATCAAAATTTACTGCAAGGGTCGAAAACCAAGCAACCTGGATAATCAAATCCAAGAATGATCTGTAATCATGAGAGACTACGAGCATAGTACAGAACACTAGGAAATTCCATTAGAATAAGTCAAATCACCACTTGCAAATAGCTCCTCGAGCTTAAAACCACATGGCACTAGGTACAAAACCACCTCTGCAAATGACCGCAGAGCCCCTGGACCACTTTGCAACAACCGGTGCCACCAACCAGATCAAAAACTATCGAGAAAGCATTGAAAACTAGTCCTTTTGGTCGTAGGAAACCCTCTGCGGATTTGAATTCAAATCCTAATGGTCACTTTCATGGTGCCAAAAGCACATCGACGGTCCACATTTAAACCTTTATCAACTTTATATCCCTACCATTAGATCAATCTCCCTTCGCGGGCTCGGCAACTTAATCCCAACTTTAGTGGTGCAGTCACGCAGTCACCAACCTCACCACCATAGGAAATGGGCAACAAACATCATAGAAAAATTCCCTGGTAATGTTAGCACCACAACTCCACAACCATGAGAATAGATGGTTAGTCGCATGATCGCATAGCCTGGGGACGGGCTATGCGAACATGCAACAACCTACAAACTGCTACCTCTGCATAACCACCACCGCCAAGGGTTATCGTAAAATGTCAGTCGCATGATCACATAGCCTTGAAAAAGGCTATGCAAACATGTGACTAACTAGTAGCACTCACTGCCAAAGTCAAATACACTCAGGCACTGTAAACATGGGTCCCACCGCAAACCCCCTGCCACTTGGAACACCGGCAACCAATCAAAACTCAACACGTCACCACCGCAGATGCCACCTTACCACCTCAGACCGGGCCCCAAGGACACATGTCAACCAGTTTCATGATCGCATAGCTGAAGAATGGGCTATGTGATCATGCGACAGCCAACCAAAAGCTGCCACATGACCACCTCTAACAGTGGGCCCACAGTGAACAGACCTACGTCGACCAATAGGAACACAACAACTAAGCACCACATGGCAGACGGTCCCACTTGCATCACATAGAGAAGATGCTAGATCAATGGATGGTGCATGATTGCAAGGGCTAGGAATATTCCTTAAGATCATGCGCCAATCATCAGATTAAAAGCTTTCAATGTGAGCCCACCTGACAACAAATCCACCACATCATCACATAGATGAATGAAAACCCATCAAATCAGATCACCATAACCACCACATCAACTGTCACTGCAACCGCCACATCACCCACCTCTCTGCATCTCCTGGGCCCACCGATGAAACACCACCACACTACCACATGTCAACCGGTCACATGATCACGTAGCCAAAACTAGGCTATGCAATCATGCGACAGCCAATCACATGCTGCCACATGACTACCTCCGGGACACCAAACAACAACCACCAACGGGCCCCATGTGTAAGGAAGGAGCCGGTCACATGGTCACATGTCAGAAAACTCTGACATGCGATCATGCGAAAACCAATAGGAACACGCACCTTCACCTCCCCTCTGACATCGGGTCCACCTTGTCACACTTGCGCACTAAGGCAAAGCCAGCAAATAGGGAACTAGTGCGAGGTCAAAAACACATATTGTTTTCGATGAAAGATGATCGAAAACACACAAAGTTTTTGACAGACCCAAAGATAAGCGCATAAAAAAGAAGGAAGCATAAGGTCAAAAATAATGAAGGTCAAAAATACAAAGACCGAAAACATCATGGACTTTTGAAAACACTGTGGGTTTTTGACACTGTTGCAAATTTTAAAAATGCTTCCCGTGGACCTTAGAATTTGAAAATCTTTCTAGGCTTTGTGAGTTAGGAGATGCACTTTGGACTAGAGCAAGGTGACAACAAGAAGAACACAGGGCAGGACATTAACCATGAAAGTTTTGCAGTGAGGAGGCCATTTTCAAAAGATTTTGCTATGACAGAAAAATGGCCTAACAGTGGCTCTGGTTGGGGACTATGGGTAACTTGTGCCCATGTGAAAATTTAGGATTTCTGGGAGAGCAGACCACTAACAGGACAAAATTGCAGAGAGCAAGGAACAAGCAGGGTAAGACAAGCAATAGGAGAAAAAACCAATAGACCAGTGCAAAATAGGACAAGGGAAAACAACCTATATACAGAGATTTACAATATTCACAAAAGGCTCAGGGCCCCAAAACTTTTGACCAGGTCTTTCCTCTATAAAACAAGTAATTTTCATCTCCACTTAGAAAAGGAAAGCTGAAAATACATTTCTCATGCATCCTGCCAAAAACACTGTGATCCACATTCAGTACACTATATAAAAAATGATCACCATACTCACCATCATCTGGCAAGATAAAGACATCAGGCTGTCATAGATGTTGACCATTTCATGACAACAAAATGTCACACTCTTTACTTTCACCGCCATGCTGAAAAAGGAAACACTCTAACTCAACATCATGACTGGAAGTATTAACATTCTGACCATTAGTTTCTAATGAATAATAAACACTTTCTGTCTCCCTACTCTGCAAACTAATATAAAACTTCTCAAGATAGAAATCTAACTGCATGAAAATGGTAGCAACTTCCTGATCAAAAATCACATCAACATCTTCTAGAAAGGAACAAGCACTATCAGTCAATGAATCGTCAGTCATTTGCAAATCTAATAAAACTCCTTCAGAATTGCCGCATTCTCCAGCATCATAATATAAAGAAGAACCACAGACATTAGGCTCTTGAAAAACTGAATCCACACTGGTACACATATCATCATACTCATCATCATTGACATTATCAAATTTACTGCAATAATGTGTACCATCCACTTGCATATCAAAAATGGAAGAAAGGACCTCAATAGAAGTTTCACACACCAGGCCATCACTCATTTTTTTCTTCATCAAAAATAATATCCACTAGGCATGAGATCTCAAAAACATACTTGGGAGTGCATCTTTGAAACTCTGCATCCAAAAGCTCTGAAATTTGTTCACTACTTAGTAGGTACTAGACTTCACACTCTATCTTATTTGCGTCACTGCAAACGCTACAAATATCTTCCTCATCTGAGACAGGGGCTGAAAATTTTTATGTCAAGTCATCAATGCAGGAACCCATATCTGCATATTCATCTTATGTCTCTTGATAATCACAAGTTCCATCATCAGCACTAGCATCACAAGATTCATCATTCTTAAATGAACCCATCCATTTCTTAACTTTTTCTAATGCTACATTTCTAATAGAGGTAGTCCAACCAACTGATTCAGGCATACTAAGCACTAAAAACATTTCAGTATACTGGAAATCTTGAAGCTCAATACCCATAAGAAGTTCATCACAAGCTATAAGAAATTTCTTATAGTATGAGTGGGATGACCCTTCTTTCCATTCCCCTATTGCACATTTTAAAATCCTTGTACAAGTCTGTTGGATCCTTTGACTTATTAGATAAATGTCTCTGTCTCTATCAACATTTCTAAGGTCTGACTGATAACACCCAAACCTAGAAACATCATCCTGATCTATCAAAGCTGGAAACTCCATTTAATGTATTGACAACATAATACAACTTATTCTCATGACAATACTTTTGTCCAGACACATGAAACCAATGACTCTTTAAACCTCAAAATATTTCTGATACTCATTACAAAATTAAAACTTTCATCCAGAAATATGATCAAACCTTCAAGATTGACTTCCCTTTTCAACAGTGACTTGTTCACCTAATTAGGGACTGTTCTTGCTCAATGAAATAGGATTACCTGGAGATGTTGTGAATGCTACAAAATACTGATATGAAGTTTCCTCCAAATCACTTTTCAAACCTTTGGTAGAGCTGCCACCTCTTTGCAGAGGACAAATCTAAAAAAGCTGAGGACCTCTTCAACTTTGAACCTTCTTCAAAACTAACAATCACAAGACAACCTCACAGGATAACTGCTTGTCAGGACTACAAATATATCACACTTGTTATAAAACACTAACCAAACAGAGACTCAGAGTTTCCACTCAACTCTTAGTGAGAAAATATAAAAAATTTATTTTGTTCATTTGACTCTATAACTTCAACCAGGACCCTGGGATGATCCATCCAAGCAAGGAAGCTTGCTGTCTTTTACCTCTTCCCCAGCAGAGTTGTCATTTTATTGGATCTCGTCCTTGCAGGACCAAACTTGAATCAAAAGTTGGGTGTAGATCTTAGTTAGACACTCAAGTTTGACAAGAAAATAGTCCAATTGATGAGGATAGAGAGAAATCCTCCTAATTTGAGCTCCACATTCACTCAGATGGGTATTGCCTTATCTGCACATTCAAGACACCTCATGAAAAACCAAAGGCCTACGGACAGATTAATGTGGAATAGCAGTCAATCTCCTATAGGTATCCTATAACCCAATGATAGAAAGTCTCATGCAATAGCCCTACTTACATGGAATGAGACTGAAAGCTAGAGACCTATACTAACAGTAAGAAAGGGAAAGGGTGGAACTGGATGGAAATGATTTTTAAATGATTGAGATGCCCTAAGTCTCTGATAGACCAATGCCTTCTCCAATGGGCTACAAAGTCAAACACCCTACTACAAGAGATAGTTATGAAACAAGAACACAATATGCTCAATGTGTTGATGCTTGACATCAATTACACACCATGACCAAACCTCAACTTAACACCCACCTATGCAATCAAGCATGTTATTATCCATTCAAATGATTTTAACCCTTCCCTTAGAAGAGACCTATAAATGGATAATACATTGACCATCATCCATTGGAAGAAAAGCATGACATATCCTTGATATTTCAACTCATACATGCATAAACACTAACCCTAAACTAGTTACCTCTACGAAGATAACTCCACTTGAAAACACGTAGCCAATGCAAATAGACAAATCAAACACCCTTGATGTATGATTAATGCATTTAGAATTCAAATAGAGATAGCTTAGTGACAATAAGAATGCATTGAGTCCTCATACATAAGACAAATCTACTGCACCATGCATTGTATTCTCTGATCCAACAATGGAAACAAAACACCCTATATGCAGAGAGAAGGGGAAATCTGCAAAGCAGAAACTTTCACTGGAACTAACAAAATTCAAAACCCACTCAAAGTCAAAAATTTGACACTTTATACCACTAGCTACCATGGGAACCCAAAACGGGTTGCAACAAGCTACAGACAGCTAGGGCATAGCCTTCACCAACCAAACCAATCAAAATTACATCAAAATTTACTGCAAGGGCAGGAAACCAAGCAACCTGGATAATCAGATCCAAGAATGATCTGTAATCATGAGGGACTGCGAGCATAGTATAGAACTCCAGGAAATTCCATTAGAATAAGTCAAATCACCACCTGAAAATAGCTCCTCGAGCTCAAAACCACATGGCACCAGGTACAAAACCATCTCTCCAAATGACCGCAAAGCCCCTGGACCACTTTGCAACGACCGATGCCACTAACCAGATCAAAAACCATCGAGAAAGCATTGAAAACTAGTCCTTTTGGTTGTAGGAAACCCTCTGTAGATTTGAATTCAAATCCTAATGGTCACTTTCATGGCGCCAGAAGCACATTGGTAGTCCACATTTAAACCTTTATCAACTTTATATCCCTGTCATAATACTAATCTCCCTTCGCAGGCTCGGCAACTTAACCCCAACTTTGGTGGTGTAGTCGCGCGGTCACCAACCTCACCGCCATAGGAAACGGGTAACAAACACCGTAGAAAAAGTCCCTGGCAACATTACCACCACAAATCCACAACCGCGACAACAGATGGTTAGTCACATGATCACATGGCCCAGGGACAGGCTATGCGAACATGCAACAACCTGCAAACTGCTACCTCTGCATAACCATCACCGCCAAGGGTTATCATAAAATGTCAGTCGCATGATCGCATAGCCTTGAAAAAGGCAATGCGAACATGTGACTAACCGGTAGCACTCACTGCTGAAGTTAAATACACTTGGGCACTACAAACATGGGTCCCACCACAAACCCTCTGCCACCTAGAACACCGGCAACCAATCAAATCTCAGCACCTCACCACTGCGGATGCCACCTTACCACCTCACACCGGGCCCCAAGGACACATGTCGACTGATCGCATGATCGCATAGCCAAAGAATGGGTTATGCGATCATGCAATAGATAACCAAAAGCTGCCACATGACCAACTTTGACAGTAGGCCCACAGTGAACAAACCCACGTCGAACAATAGGAACACAACAACTAAGCACCACATTGTAGACGGTCCCACTTGCATCGCACAAAGAAGATGCTAGATCAGCAGATGGCGCATGATCGCAAGGGCTAGGAATATTCCTTAAGATCATGCATCGACCATCAGATTAAAAGCTTTCAACGTGAGCCCGCCTGACAATAAATCCACCACATCATCACGCGGACGAATGAAAACCTAACAACTTAGATCACCGTAACTGCCACATCAACCGTCACCGCAACCGCCACATCACCCACCTCTCTGCATCTCCCAGGCCCACCGATGAAATGCCACCGCACTATCACGTGTCAACCGATCGCATGATCGCATAGCCAAAAATTGGGCTATGTGATCATGCGACAACCAATCACATGCTACCACATGACCGCCTCCGGGACGCCAAACAGCAACCACCAACAGGCCCCATGAGCAAGGAAGGAGTCGGTCGCATGGTCGCATATCAGAAAACTCTGACATGCAATCATGCGACAACCAATAGGAACACATGCCTTCACCTCCCCTCTGACATCGGGCCCACCTTGTCGCACTTGCGCACTAAGGCAAAGCTAGCAAACAGGGAACTAGTGTGAGGTCGAAAACACACAATGTTTTCGATGAAAGCTGATCAAAAACACACAAAGTTTCTGACAAACCCAAAGATAAGTGCACAAAAAGAAGGAAGCAGAGGGTCAAAAACAACGAAGGTCGAAAACACATAGACCAAAAACATCATGGACTTTTGAAAACACTGTGGGTTTTCGACACTATTGTAAATTTTAAAAATGCTTCCCGCAGACCTTAGAATTTGAAAATCTTTCTGGGCTTTGTGAATTGGGAGATGCGCTTTGGACTAGAGCAAGGTGACAACAAGAAGAACACAGGGCAGGACATTAACCATGAAACTTTTGCAGGGAGGAGGCCATTTTCAAAGGATTTTTCTATGACAGAAAAATGGCCTAACATTACTTTTGCATTTCAATGATTGCGATTGTGTACAATTTTTATTGAATCTTTTAAATGTCATCCTTTAATCCTAAATCTTTAGTGAAAGCTTGTATTTGACATCAGATAGTGTCTTCCCCCTTGCATTACAAGACAATTTCTTCGACATCCAATGGTTAAATATCAGAGAATTAATTTGAAGATAAAACTTACCTTGGGTAGTGTTACCTTACTTCGAGATTACCCTCATTATGATGACATGGTTAAAGTCTAAAGGAATAAATTAACATCCCTAATTGGCCACATAGGAATCGCCATGGTAAATGAAGATGTTACACTTATTAATGTATTATTATTTATTCACCAAGATAAGAACTATCATTTAATGCCTAGAAATAAAATATAAATAGATAAATTATTAAAACGTTAAAAAAATTCTCATTTGGTGATGTCCTAATGTTAAAGAAATGAAAAAATCCTCTAGTTTATAAATCACATTACATCTAAATCATGGCTAATAAAAGTGATCCACATATACATTCTATAATCAATTTCTTATAAACAAAGTACAAGGTCCCTTATAGAAAAGGTCAATAGTAGAAAGAGACCATCGCTACTCAATTACAGTGTCTTAGCATTTATGGTTAAGGTCCCCTAATCAAGGGATGTTAATCATAAAATTATGGTATAGTAGAAAGGGAATCAAACGATTCCCTTGGTACTATAGCTAAATATCGACTAGTGCTAAGTAAATATACTATAGATATATTTCTATGAAAATAATTAGTAAACATAAGGGTTCGGATAAGGGTAGTATAAATTTTTCTATATAGACATATATAAATGAGTATTTATATATATGAATGTATATATATATATATATATATATATATATATATATATATATATATATATATATATATATATATATATATATATATATATATATATATATATATATATATATATATATATATATATATATATATATATATATATATATATATATATATATATATATATATATATGACTATATATATATATATATATGACTATATATATATATATATGAATGACTATATATACATATATATATATATATATATATATATATATATATATATATATATATATATATATATATATATATATATATATATATATATATATATATATATATATATATATATATATATATATATATATATATATATATATATATGAATGACTATATATATATATATATTAGTCATTCATATATATATATATATATATATATATATATATGATAATAAGCACTCTTAAAGATTATTCACTTATACTGGAATAAGTATTGCTAATGGAAGTAGCTGGTATATCAAAGAGCTCTGAGTGGGAAATAAAATGAATTTGAGTTTCTTGCATGTATCTCTAGACCGGTATGAAGAGTGTATGCATGTTGAACATTAATAAGTGCATTTATATGTCTATGTCATATGAATCAATTAGAAAATTAGTAAGAGTATCTCCAAACCTAGGTGTTAATCTCCTTAGACTGTTATGTCCTTACACTCTTCAAATTCAACTATCCTCTGAATAACCTTAGTCCACATGAGCATGCACCCTTTCTAAGGTGGAGAGTACCCAGAATATGGGCTCAATAATTTTTCCAAAAGACATCAAAATCTAGCTGATGAAACCAGAGAAACCACTCCAAGGAGGCTATTTGTTTCATGAGGAATAGTCACAAAATACAGAGGTGAAAATATTAAGCACTGTTCTATCTTCCATCTAAAAGTATGCATACATAAATATAAAAGATCCTATACATTTGTGTATGCATATTTAGATGAGAAGAGACTTAGTACTTGGTAAAGCGTATCAAACTATTCTAATTCATATTGTATATTGATAAGTTTCCCAAGCACTAACCAGTAAACATATCGTTGTCCATTCATAAAATTGATAAACTATGCTTGAAATATTCACCTATTCGATCCAGACGATCTAAATTAAGTTAAGAATTGATGGTTATCAGGTCCAACCTAATGTTGAGAAACATTTCGATGATATAAAGCTCAATTACTACAAAATTTATGCACACACAGGTAGAAAATTAGTTATGTATTTATATATAGTTATTAATATAGATTGTTCATATAGAAAAATTATAATGCAAAGAATAAGAATAAATTTAAAGTGAAGGGATGTAGTTTATGTTATTGAATTCAATTTTTGAATATTGTAGTGTGTTTTTATAATATATCATTTACAAAATATCAGTAGTACTAAATACATTTAATTTGTAGATGATCATATTAAAATATTTAAATCATTATTGAAATAGCAATTTTCTTATTATGATTATTTTACTAAAATATAATTTTTAATTGTAACATATACTTATTCATTATGTGATAATCTATTTATCAAACTATTTTTAATAATTTCTAAATTAAAGTTGTTATCTTTAATTAACTTCTAATTAAAGTTTTCAAATACTCATTATATTATAATTTGATTAAAAGAAAAAATATAAATATATTATACCTGATTTGAAATAATTTTATTGCAATGTTTATGACTTTTTAGAGGAGAGGGCCCAGTAGTCAAGATAGCTAACTTTTTCAACACATGTAGCTATTACATGAAATATTGTAAGACCTTCATTCTTTTAGTACTATGAATTGAACACTTATCTATCTCCAATCAAAGTTTGGAGATGCAACTCATCAAAAATGATATGTCTACCTCAAAGTGTCCTAAAAAATGACTTTTAGAAGGTTTGACCAAAACTTTATCCAAAAATTCATAGTAGTCGAATTAAAGGAATAAATTATTGCTAGTAGAATATCATATTTCCATGTAAAGTAAACTTATATCCAACAAAAAAGGACAAATATTTATTAGTGACCATAACTGTGCTTATATCTAACTTTTATATCCAACACAAATAGACCTATAGTTGAACATAAATATGTATATGTTTCATGAGTCTTCAAACAAAATACAACTTATATCTAAAACAAATGGACTTTTACTCAAACATTAATTTTTTTTCACAATTCTTCACATTGTATGAAAAATACAAGATATTTATCATATTTACCAATAATATTTTTGATAGAGAACATTATTAATATGAAATACTCCAATGCATATACATTTCTACCCTAATAATTGTACATATACAAATAATATGTTTCACTGTGATAACAATACTTGTTTAAATGAGAATCTTATTTTATTAAATGAGCATCATATTTTCTGAATAACACACTTATCATAGATAACTCTGATATTTTATTTGAAACAAAAAATAATTTATTTCATTTTTTAATGAATGTATTTATATGTTTTTATATTACATTTTATACGCTCTTGCAAATATTTAATTTATATATCAATTATTATTTATAATATATTATTCACATAATTGATGTAGAGATGATGCAGAGATTGTTGAGTGTTAATTGGTACAGGTTTGATGACAAATAGATCAATTATTGTGTTGTCATTAATTTTAACTAAACGATGGGTTGGTTAAGAGTGAGCTGATAAGTGTTTGAGTTACCAAATCTAGTGTGTGGAGAGTTTGTGACAGAATTGGAGTGTGGGGTTCTTATGGGAGACTTAAAGATGTCTCTAGATGTTGTATGTATGATCGCAATGGCTGGAAATAAGTATGAAAAGAGTTATGATCAATTGAATGGTGACACAAGAACATGAATTATACATAGTGGTAGAGGATGAATGATTTGATTATTCTATCAAATTGAGATAGATTCAAGTGTTGTGGTCATGATATGTGTAGCTTGACTAGGATATATTGTTGATACTATGATTGTAAGTTGTTTCAAGTATTGCAAGGCATAGCTTCATAGGACAGAAGGTTGTTCTATGAAAGTTTACAAAAAGTTTCAAAAGGTTGACCAACTTATGTTAGATCGGTGAGCTGTGATGATGCAATCAGTTGCAGTGATTTTTTCATGATACAGGTATCATGGATATGTGACATAACATGTTTCTATTTTTATGTTAGTGAAATGAGTAAATCTAAAATCAAACTAAACACATCATGAAACATTAATTCAATTCAAACTATTCTAAATAAATAACAATAATAAACTATAGTTCAAATGAGAGTGTCTCATGTTTTCTATCTCCAAGTACCCATCTTTTTGATCTCTTATAATGGCTCTTAGATAGCACCATTGGATTAAATTGTGGATGACGACTCAAAGAATGAGGGATTATCAATTATGCATAATATACACTAAATGAGATACAATGAGAGTATATGAACATTTAATGCATGATTGATGATATTGAAGCTAAATGCTATAATATTATCAATAGGTTTCATTATGCATGAATGCGAAGAGTGATCCCCTATAAACAAAAATGAAAAATATGATGGACTCCGAAGATAGTGGAACCCAAAACATGAAACAAGCTATGAAATGAAATCAATGGTAAAGTCTTGTCATTCCTTCTAAAATTGCTTGGTATTTATAGAATTTTTTATTACATGTGAGGTGTCCTCAATGGAACAAAATAGGTGAGAAGTGTTGCAAGGTTTGGGACAAGTGTGTGCAAGAGTAGGTGACTGGAGTTGACTTGGTTAGAGAGTTTGAGAGATGAGGAACTAATTGGAATGTGAGAGAAAAAATAGGGTGATTGTTCCTCCTACAATGACAAGAAGGAGAGTGATGATGGAAGACTCTTTCTTTCATAAGACTATTTAGTACAAGTCTTTATATGACTCATTTTTTACCAAAGGAGGTGGAAAAACAAATCCATTGATTATAGCCATGAGAGAATACCCTTTCTATAAAAAAGGAATCATGTTTGAAAGAAAATAGCTAATAAATAATTAATATAAATTAATTATTTTAGCCAAGGGTGAGGTTTCATATGATGAGTTGGATGGGGTGAAATGATGTGAATTTAATTCAGAGATGGGATGATTTAATTAAGTGAATTAATAGGATATGTAGAATTAATTATGAGAGATGAACTATATAGTTAAATAATTAAATTAAACTATATAGTAGAGGAAATTTATTATTTAAATATGGAATTTTATTTCTTGATTTAATGTGTCAACTTTATGTGTATACATTTTTCCCCTCTTTGAATTGATGTGTGCTTGAGAACGTTGATTCAAATAAAATTGACAAATTTGCCCATGTTAAATTCAAATGATGTGATAGGTACCCCTGTTATGACAAAATATTGATATGGTGCTCCAATTTAGATTATGATGCCCTAATGATGATATAGTTTTGATGTGATTCTGTAACCTTTGATGTTTTGATAATGATAAAATTTTGTTATGATACTCAAATTTTGTTATGATACTCTGATTTTTTATGACATGATGATGATAAAATTTTGATATGATCCTTTGATTTTTGATGTGTTGATAAAGATAAAGTTCTGATATGATCATTTGATTTTTGATGTGTTGATAACGATTAAATTCTAATATGATCCTTTAATTTTTGATGTGTTGATAATGATAAAATTTTGATATGATGCTTTGATTTAGATTTGGATGCCCCAATGATGATATGGGATTGATAATGATGCATTCCCCATTGAGAGATGGATTAGGAAAAATTAGGATGATTTGGAATAATGTTGAATTTTTTTCAATTTTGTGAAAATTTTGGAATTTAATGAAAATAGTGTTGTTTCAAAAAATATTTTATTCATCTCCTGATAAAGTTGATTGATTGAAGTAATTTCCCTAGTTAGATTAGATCAGTGATGTGTCTCAAAGACTAGACCATATGCCATTTTGATGAATAAGGCAATATTTTTTTATGTGTATTTTGATGTTAGATTATAGGATTTAAGGTTTTGACCTCACAATCTAGAGGATCAAAAAATAGATGTCCAGGTTGAGATTGATAGAAATATCAATTGAGCAGATAAGATGGATGATGTTTGACTAATTAAGATGAACAATAGATAATTGGATGATAGATGTTTTATTTGATAGGATTACTTGGGTGTCTTGATGAGATGGGGTTCATTACATGTTCTTATGATATAAGCTTTATTAAATGTTCTAATGACATAGGATCAGGGACTGGTGGAAGAGTAAGGCCATCTACAGATGGTGTTATTATGTTGAGGGTAAAAACCTTAGGTGATAGCCATGCTTAGATCTCTCATGGTTTTACATTTGGATTATTGATACTTGATGATTGATGTCATTCATTTGTATATTTTGATGATGTACCTTCAAGATAGTCTTACCTCATTATCCCTGTGTACTTTTGATATATCCACTTTTGTGATATCATTATATCTAGACATTATATTCCATATGGTGATAGATATGATATGCAGTGATGGACATAGATGCTTCCTATTTTGTTCTATGTAATTTGATTAT
The DNA here is from genome assembly GCA_027943335.1 of Chamaecyparis obtusa. Lineage (NCBI taxonomy): Eukaryota > Viridiplantae > Streptophyta > Pinopsida > Cupressales > Cupressaceae > Chamaecyparis > Chamaecyparis obtusa. Next base: position 161,522 of record BSBK01012186.1, read on the forward strand.
GCATGGATGGTTTCATTTGATGATTCTACTGATGAACTAGAACTGATTTGAATAAATTGTATGACTTGAAGATCTATGATTTGAGATCATAGAGTTGATGATTAGATATGTAGAATTATTAAATTAGTAATATGTTGTCATTGATGTCAACTAGTTTTGACAAAACTTATCTTGTAAGTTACTATATCCAAACATCTATAGAAAAGAAGAAAAAGAGATGAAGAATAGATATATCTACATGAGGAAGATGGAGATGACAGATAAGGATAAGGAATACATTGGGTAACTTATGGATGAGTCTATGACCTTATGTTATTAACTTGATTATGTTGCATTCATCTATGATGAAGGAAAGAGAAAAATGCACAAAGTAGTGTGGTCGATTAATGAGGCATTCCAGTATACACTGACAAAGTGTAGTGTATACCTAGAACAATGTAAACTGAGCTTGTGTTCACTGACACATTTCTTTGTTAACCAAGCAGGAAAAAATAACTAAATGATGAGTTTAACCGATAAGGATTTATGAGTTGGAAAGTACCTCGATGACAGTGATGGAGATAATGGTTATTATGAAGATCAATGGCTAACATAATTCAAAGTAGATCTAAGGGATTGAAATAAAACATGTTATTGACACATCAGCTGAGGAAGGTTAAGCGACAAAATCAATGAAAGAGATTAAGCGGGAAAATCTAATGGATGAGAAGAAAATGGTTTACTTGTCTACTTAAGAGACTAGGGTTTCATGATGAAACGTATGCTGGAAGGAGACTGTAGAGATATTGTGTGAACAAGCTTCATGCATGCTTGATCAAACTGGTTAAGGAGAACTAAATTGTAGAGATTACCAAGCATCAGAAAGCTATTAATGAGCAACAATAAGTTACTAAATATTGATTGAAACAAAATTGATATATTGATCAGAGGATTTGAATGAGCATAACATAGATCTGATAATCTACAATTGAAGTTGTATTGTAATCAAATCAACTACTCTTACATTTTAACCATTATAAATAGATAAATCTCTTAATAGAGTGGACTCAAAAGTCTTGTAATGTTATTCATAGAGTGTAAATTTGTTATCTTGTCAACCCTATAGTGAATGTTGGTTGGATGATAACTGTTTGTCTAAAATCCTCTAACAAGGTCACATCTCACAGTGTGTTTATAACCTTAAATAGGGTTGGGTCTTCACTGACCTCACTTCAAAAGAGTGAACAATTTTTGGGTTGTCAGTCCCAGGTGGTTTTTCCCTTTACAAGGTTTCCACGTTAAATCTTTTTTGTTATGTGTTGACTTTGATGATTGTTTGTTATCATACTTTACATGTTGTATATTTGATTTGATCAGTGAATGTTCTAAGTTGTTAACTAGTAATCGGTAAAAGCACAGACATAATAGTATTTTATTTTACCGAGCTACAGAAGTTTAAGTAATTTCTTTTGGGATATACATTTTATATTGGGACTATGGATAACTGATTCCCCACCCCCTCAGTTATTCTAAAAATTGGTATCAGAGCTATTTGGTTGCTTGGAATAGAGTTTTAAGGACTTCAGCACAAAGGTCACAAAATATATAAGAGGGAAGTGCCAAAGCTAAGCAAGGACAACTTCACAATATGGCAAAGCAGAATGAAGCTACATGTATCTAGAATTGGGAATTTTGTCCTCACACTAATGGAGAATAGCTATCTTGCACCGTCCACTGGTGCCTTGACCCTTGATCAACTAAGAGATAGGCATGAGCATAATGTTACTATGATGGATATTGTTGTTGCCTTGACAAATGTCAAATTTGAAGATATCAAGGGATGTACTACTGCTAAGCTGATGTGGGATAAACTTGATTAAATTTATAGTGGTGATGTTAATGTCAAAAGAGCAAGAGCTGAAAGCCTAAGGGGAAGATTCGATGACATGAAGATGAAAGAAGGTGAAAACATAGTGCAGTATACAAATAGAATAAAAGAGGTTGTTAATGCTATAAGAGGATCTTATTGTGTTATTGAAAAAGACACAGTGATAAGAAAAATTCTCATAACCTTACTACTGGTTTATACAATCAAAATATCTACAATCCATGAAATGAGATCTACACCTGGTAATAATCCCACACTTGACAATCTGATTGGTAAGATTACTACATTTGAGCTTAATAACTATGACAATAGTGTTGTACTGACTATTGAGTCTACTTTCATGAGTTCTCTAAAGATTGGTAAATCTAGTAGTAGACATGATGATAATGATAGCAGTACTAATAACAAGCTTGATGAACTTGAAGCTCTTATGGCTAGAAGATTACCTAAAGGTAAAGGAAGATATAGAGGTAAATTACCTTTAGCATGTTTTAATTGTAAGGAAGTTGGTCATATTGCTGCTAGATGTCCAAACATGAAGGAAGATAACAGAAACAAAGATCGATCTAGTTAAGGAAGCTATGGGAGAAGAGGCAATAGGATTTACTGACACTACAACATAGACAACTAAGACAATAATGAAAAAGGTAAGAAGGTATGCTACATTGCCAAAGAAGATGATACTGACAGTGATTCAGATGATGATACATAGAATTTGTATTTGTTGCTATGAAGGATGATTCAGAGGAAGAAGAGAGGTATGTAGAAACAACACTAATTTCTAAAGTAAATAAAAATGATACATGGATCATAGATAGTGGCTGTACACATCACATTACTGGTGATGATGAAAAATTTGATCATCTTGAGCATTATAATGGAGGATCTGTAAGGATGGGTATGACACACCTTGTATGGTTAGAGGAAAAGGATCCCTGATGATAAATGATAGAATAAAATGTGATAAAATTATTATTGGGTAAAAGGACTAAACCATATTTTTCTAAGTGTGGCACAACTAAACAATTATGGTCACTGAGTTTCTTTTGAGAGCAAGAAAGTGAAGATTTATGATGATGGTGGAAAACTTGTTGGAACAGGAGCACAATCAAAAGGTAATTTGTTTTATCTTAACAATGATGAGTCTTCTTATTTAATGATGAAGAATGGGGATGCATGGCTGTGGCATAAGAGGTTATGTCATGTGAATTTTGATAACATGATAAAGATCAGTAAAAAGGAAAGTGTTAGAGGTCTGCCTAACTTAACTAAGCCTGATCATGTTATGTGTCATGAATGTCAGAAAGGTAAAATGAAAAAATCTAGTTTCAAAAGCAAAGATTATTCAACAAAGAATATACTTGAGTTGGTTCATACTAACCTATGTGGTCCTATGATAACTTAGAGTTGCAGTGGCGATAGATACTTTATTCTTTTTGTTGATGATTACACTAGATTAATGATAGAAATGTTCTTGAAGGAAAAATCTGAGGCATTTAAGATGTTCAAGTGGTATAAAGAAAAAGTTGGTAAAGAGACTAGTAAAGATTTAAAATGTTTGAGATCTAACAAAGGTAGTGAATTTATTTTTGATGAATTTACTAACTTTTGTATTGATCATGGTATTGAAAGATAGGTCTCTACATCGAGGATACCTCAACAAAATAGAATTGCTAAAAGGAGGAATAGGTGAATTATTGATTGCACAAGGACACTAATGTTGGAAAAGAATGTTTCTTAGACATACTGGAGAGAAGGATTTAGCACAGTTGTTTATGTTCTAAACCAAGTACAACTAAAGAAGGATGCAAATGAAACACCCTATGAGTTATGGTTTGGCCACAAACCCACTGTAAGTTATTTCAGGATTTTTGGAAGTAAATGCTTTATTATGAAAGATGAAAGAAATGGGAAATTTGGCTCAAAAGGTGATGAAGCAATATTTCTGGGATATTCCACTAAAATTAAAGCATACAAGTGTCTTAACAAAGTAACAAATAAAATTATTGAAAGTGCTAATGTTCAGGTTGATGAGTTTGATGATAAGAATGCAGAGGAAAGCATAAAGGAACTTGAAGACTATGGTAGATTCACTTACATTGAACAACCAAAGGACCTATCGAAGCTACAGAAAGTGACAATTGGTCATCAGGAAAACAATACCGACGGACATGAAAGAGAAACTGATGAGCAAGAATGACCTACTGAGCAAGCAAATGAACCTGCATAGGATGAACAATAGAGAAGAGATCAAGTATTGGCAAGATTTATCAGGAGACATCATCCTAAGACACAAATCATTGGAGACAGACAAGCTAGCATGCAAACAAGAAGTAAAGAAATACAAGGTACATGTCTAGTTTGTGAATATGAATCAAAGAATGTAAAAGTTGCATTAGAAAATGATGAATAGGTTAATGCAATGAAAGAGAAAATAGAGTAGATAGAAAATAACAAAACTTGGAGTTTAGTACCCAGACCTAAGAACAAGAGTGTTATGGGTACTAAGTGGATATTCAAAAACAAACTTAATGAGAATGGAGAGGTAACAAGGAAAAAAGCTAGGTTAGTTTGCAAGGGATATGCACAGGAGGAAGGAATAGATTATGGTGATACCTTTGCAATTGTTGCTAGATTAGAAGGATTCGGAATGTTACTTGCATATGTTGCACACAAAAAGTTCAAAGTTTACCAAATGGATGTAAAATCAGCTTTTTTGAATGGGATACTTAAAGAGGAAGTCTACATAGAACAACCTGAAGGGTTTGTTGATCCAGACAATAAAGATATGGTATGTAGATTACACAAAGATTTATATGGTTTAAAGCAAGCACCGAGAGGCTAGTATGAGAGGCTGCATAACTATTTGTTGAGTATTTGTTTTGTTAGAACTAGTGAGAATAGTAATCTATACATGAAAGGAAATTTTGATGATACTATTTTGATTGTTGAGATATTTTTGGATGACATAATATTTGGAGGACAAGATCACATATGTAATTCATTTGCTGATGAAATGAGAAGTGAATTTGAAATGTCTATGTTTGGAGAGATTAAGCTCTTTCTAGGCTTACAAGTGATTCAGTAGAATGATGGTATATTCATCACACAATCTAAATACATAAAGGAAGTATTGAAGACATTTGGCATGGAAAATGCTAAACCTGAAGGAACACCAATGGCTACTGGATGTAAATTGACTAAAGAAGATGGAACTACCAAGGTAAACCAGACACTATACCGATCCATGATTGCTAAGTTAATGTATGTAGTTCACAATAGACCTGATATAGCACATGTTGTTGGGATAGTTGCTAGATTTTCTACAAATCCTAGGGAGTCACACATGGTTGCTACAAAGAGAATCTTAAGATACCTAAAGAAAACTAAAGATTATGGATTATGGTATCCTAGGGATGGCAATTTTGAACTTAAGGTATACACCGATGCTGATTGGGCTAGAAATGTGGATGATAGAAAGAGTACCACTAGAGGAGCATTTTTCTTTGGTGAAAGACTTGTTACATGGACAAGTAAGAAATAGTCTTTCATTTCTTAGTCTATAATTGAAGTAGAGTATGTTTTTGTTGCTACTAACTATTTAAATATTGCATATATATCAAGCAAGTGTTGTAAGGTATGAATGAGATAATCACTGAGCCATCCATTATATATTGTGACAACACTAGTGTTATTAATAATTCAAAGAATCTGGTGATGCACTCTAAAACAAAGCATATATCTATTAAGTATCACTATTTAAGAGAACAAGTGCAGAAGAAGCAAGTTAAGCTAGAATTTGTTACATCAAAATAACAACTTGCTAACATATTTACAAATCCTCTACAGAAGGAAACATATGAATACTTGAGGACTAGACTTAGGGTCCCCTGTCTATCGATCACTAAGGTGATCTAGAGGTTGCATCAACCTAATCTTATCAGAAGATCATTCATGTTGATGTAGCATAGTTCACACTTTGGATTTTTGTCTAAGGTTGTGAAAGGTTGAAGAAATGGAATATATTTGCACATCAGTATACAAAGATAGAGTGAGTGCACCAAACAACAGTGAGTCATTTAGCTACTGAAGAGCTATTTGTTTGATATTTCTTTGGCATTGTTGTCAAAGGAGAGAAATCTCAATATGAAACATATGAAATAGAATGAAAGGGAGAGAAACATGTCACGGGGAGAGAGATATGAAACAAAGACAAAGAGAGAGAGAGAGAACATTGAAGATCATTTATTGAGAACAGAAGAAGACCTGAGAGTTGAAAAGATCATATCTACAGAAGATAGTCTGAACTTTGGAAATGCTATGTAAAATAGTGATTAAACATATTAAGCATATAGAGAGAATTTGTTTATAGATTTATAGAATACATGTTTGGTATGTGTTTGGTATATTTCATATTGCTTGTGTTGCTATCAATGCCAAAGGGAGAGATTGATGAACTACAACTGATTTGAATAAACTGTATGACTTGAAGATCTGTGATTTGAGATCACTGAGTTGATGATTAGATATGTAAGATGATTAAATTAGTAATATGTTGTCATTGCTGTCAACTAGTTTGGACAATACTTATCTTGAAGTTATTATACCCAAACATCTGTAGATAAGAAGAAAAAGAGATGAAGAATAGATATATTTACATGAGGAAGATGGAGATGACAGATAAGGATAAGGAATACATTGGGTAACTTATGGATGAGTCTATGACCTTATGTTATTGACTTGATTATGTTACATTCATCTATGATGAAGAAAAGAGAAAAATGCACAAAGCAATGTGGTCGATTAATGAGGCATTCCAGTATACACCGATGAAGTGTAGTGTATACCAACCATAGTATAAACTAAGCTTGTGTTCATCGACTCATTTCTTTGTTAACTGAGTAGGAGAAAAGAACTAAATGATCAGTTTAGCCGATAACGATTGATGAGCTAGAAAGTATCTCGATGACAGTGATGGAGATAATGGTTGTTATGAAGATCAATGACTAACATAATTTGAAGAAGATCTAAGCAATTGCAATAAAATGTGTTATTGACACATCAGTTGAGAAAGGTTAAAGCAGCAAAATTAACAAAGGAGATTAAGCGGAAAAATCTAATGGATGAGAAGAAAATGATTTACTTGTCTACTTAAGAGACTAGGGTTTCATGATCAAACATATGCCGGAAGAAGGATACTATAGAGATATCATGTGAACAAGCTTCATGCATGCCTGATTAGACTAGTTAAGGAGAACCGAACTGCAGAGATTACCGAGCGTTAGAAAGCTATTACCGAGCGACAGTAAGTTACTGAATATTGATTGAAATAGAATTGATATATTGATCAAAGGATTTGAATAAGCATAACATAGATCTGATAATCTACCATTGAAGTTGTATTGTAATCAGATCAACTGCTGTTACATTTTAACCATTGTAAATAGATAAATCTCTTAACAGAGTGGACTAGAAAGTCTTCTAATGTCATTCATAGAGTGTACATTTGTTATCTTGTCAACCCCATAGTGAATGCTAGTTGGACGATAAATATTTTTCTAAAATCCTCTAACAAGGTCACACCTCATAGTGTGTTTGTAACCTTTAACAAGGTTGGGTCTTCACCGACCTCACTTTAGAAGAGTGAACAATTTTTGGGTTGTCGGTCCTGGGTGGTTTTTCCCTTTACAGGGTTTCCACATTAAATCTTTTGTGTTAGGTGTTGACTGTGATGAATGTTTGTTATCATACTTTACATGTTGCATATTTGATTTGATCGGTGAATGTTCTAAGTTGTTAACTAGTATCGGTAAAAGCATAGACAAAATACTATTTTATGTTACCGAGCTACAAAAGTTTAAGTAATTTGTTTTGGGATATATATTTTGTATTGGGACTGTGGGTAACTAATTCCCCCCCCCTCTCAGTTATTCTAACATCTACTTATGATTTTGATGATTGTATAATGGTTGATGGATGTATCTATGATGAATCTTTATGTATGAATTTCTACATGATTAAGATGTGTATAGTTTATCATAGATGTAGTAATGCAAATGATAATTATGATTGTATTTATTAATGTGATAGGTCCTTATGATGTAATGTTCCTAGATGGATGAATGATGAATTTTAAATATGTTTTGGTTGTTTTTTATTATGTAGTGTAAATGTATGATTAATGATTTACAATTGATTATGGATGTACTAGTAAAATTTATTGCATAATGTTAATGATGTATTGATTTAATGAGATGTATGAAAACGTTGATTAAATGCACCTAATGAATGCATGTTAATGGTAATGATATGAGATTTTTAGATGCAACTAAATGGTTTTTTAATGATAATGATATGTTACTAATGGTATTAGTGGTTAAATGTGTTACTCCTATTCAAGCATTAATGGATTGTCATTAGTATCAATTAGTTTTTCAGTCGATAAAGGTCAATAAAGGAGACAAACAGAACAATCAACCAATCATACAATGCCTGGACACTCAGAAAAGATAGGGCATATCTCTAAGATAACTGAACAAGGGTTTTACCGATTACACCCACCGAGTGATAGGCAATTACCGAGTGCTGAGCTAGTGATCACTGAGCATTCATATGAATCGAGCACCAATAATTTACTAAATGGAGAATGCATTAAATACCAAGTAAAGAAGGAAATGAGTAATCTAAAATGGCAGAAACATCCATGCAAATGGTTTACATCGATCAAAAAATGGTTTATTGAAATCGAGACATAAATAAATATGGTTGTAATTATTAATTTGGTGATGATTCCTATGTAATGTTAGATCTAGGTTATTTTGCTACACTATTGATCTTAGGTTTTCTAAGATATTGTAAACCCTAATTAGGTCAAGATAGTTTGATATAAAATATATAAAGATGTAATTATGAACAAGTATCATGAAGGAGTAGCCACACTAAGGATATCAGGAGATCAGACAAAGGGTTTTAGACATAAGGTTTATGGAAGAAGGATTGAATTTTTCAGAACACACACAATGCTACTGAGCAAAACATAAGGACACATACATCACTATGAGGTGATATCTATTTTATATTTCACAGATCTAAATCAGGAAAGATTAAGTTGCTATTTCCAGATACATTTACTGTTACCTTTTAACGATTGTAGTAGAATTGAAATCTCTTAATGGACTGGACTTAACCTTTCTTATGTAAATCTCTTAATCAAGTACACACATGTATTGTGTTGTTAAAATCTTTTAACTAGGTAAATATAGTCGATCTAATTGTTACTCCTAACAAGGTAAGATCATTAGAAGTGATAACAAATTTGTAGCCTTAGCCGACATACTTTATTGTTGTAGTAATGAAGATTTATGGGTGTCATCCCCACCAAGTTTTTACCTTCTTACAAGGGGTTCTGTGATACCAAAATATCCTTGTCATGAGTATGAATTTTCATGAATGATTTATTGTTTAGATTACACACAATTTACATTTTTAGTTACTTGAATGAATGTGTTAAATAATAGATCTTTTGTCGATTAATTGAGATCTACACTTGCAAAGTGTTTAGTCTTGAAAGTTTTGAAGGGTACTGATTCACCCCTCCCCTCTCTGTACTTATCTTTCCATAATCCCAACAATTGGTATCAGAGCTAGATCTCTTGTTAACAAAATTTAATCATTGAAGAGGAAAGATCTAAGGATGGAAAGATATAAGCTTGATAAGACTATTGAGAATCAAAGGTTACATATGTGGATCTTTATTGAACAATTCAAAGAAGCCAAAGAAGAATTGAAGAAGTTACTAGTCAAGAGGAAGGATATGGAAATTTGGTATAGTGAGACTGATTCTCAAGAAGATGAGATAGGTGATCCATTTGAGGTATCTCAATCTGGATCTGGTAGCATATCTAATGCATCTGAAGGAACCATATCAGATGTATTTGAAAAGAATCTACATCTTACAGAACAAGTCAAAGCTCTGTAGATTGGTCAAGAGATAAAAATGGTTAGGATGATTGATGTCATGAAAAATACAAGGCAAGCAGAACAAGAAAGAAACTTAGCTATTGAAGACATACGACAAATGATAGATAATCTACAAGAGAAGGAATCTGAGATACTAAGACTCATCGAGCATCACTTTGAAATCTCCAATCAGATGGTTTTAATAAGTCAAGAAGTCAACCGAGTAAATAGTGGTCTTAAAAGGAAACTAGAAGACATTGATGAATTAAGAGAGGAAAATGAAAGATTGAAGAATGAGGTAAAAATGCAAAAACAACATAATGAGATGATCAAGAAAGCTGGAGACAACACCAAAAGAATGGATGAATTTTTGGTAAGGCAGAAAAGACTTGATAGCACAACTAGTTTAGGCTACACCGAGCAAGGAGAGTCATCAAGAAAAGTTGAACAGAAGAATGCCTATGCACATCGAAGGCCAAAGAAGCTATCATATTATCATTTTGGAAAACCAGGCCACACATCAAACATTTGGAGAATTAAAGAAAAAGGTATTCCTAAATCCACTCCTAAGTTTAATGGTTATTGATATAACTATAACAAGTATGGACATCAGGCGCATGAGTGCAAATCAAAATTGAATAGGAATCCTAAGAAACCCTACATAGAGAAACATTGTCGCACTTGCAATATGCATGGATAGATATCCCAAGAATGCAGGACAAAGATGAAGCAAGTCTAGACACCAAAAGAATAGAACAAAACATATCAACCAAGAAGGAAAGGTAATGCATATACTTGGGATTACAACACATGGGTTAATTACACAGCATGTGGCAGATATGGACATATAGCAGCAAATTGAATGAGAAAGAACTAGAGAGGAAGATCTTGTAACTGGACAAGTACTAGTATGACATGTTTACACTGTCACAAGGTCGGTCACCTAAGAAAGGATTGCAAAGACCGAGCACTAGAAACACAAACAAATGCAAATGTCAATACAATTGAGAAAATCATGAGGATAAGAAATCAAATATGGAGAAAGGCATCGTATGATAATGTTGGATCAAGCACTATAGTCGATGACACCTCATCCATTAGATTAGGGGACATTACAAGCTCCACCTAAATCATAAAGGTATGTATGGAACTGAATTTCAAATTGGTTATATTATAAAACAGTTCCTTATATCTAGTGAATGCACACCAAATCAGCATGAAATAAGATGCACTATGGGATTATATGTTTAGATCTTAAACTATGTACATTTGATAAAAGCATAACCGAGTGAAACTTTATTAGTCAATGAATATTAGTAAGGTTAACTGAGTCATGGTATCAAATGAGTAATATTTATGCATTAACCGAGCTGACGTCTTTTAAAGTGTAAACCGAGTGCAACTGTGTTTACCGAGCTATGGTAGGTAAAGCATTAAATGTAAAAGTTTGAGTGGGAAATGAAATTTTTAGTATAAATACACTATGGACTTAGTCATTTTTCACACAATGATTACGAAGAACCAAAGTGATTTGATCAAATTTGAGAAAAGAGATTCCAGAGCGTTTTAAAGAAAAGATTTGAAGGATTTCTAAGCATGTTATTCATGATTAAAAGTAAGTTTCACATCCACCAAATTAGTTCACAACATATTTGCGAATCCCTAAATCTTAGAAACGATGGCATCCTCATCTATAACTAGGAAATCCAAGTCCAAAAATGACAAGAAGGTCACTTTGATAAAGTCTACAACTTGTCATGAACTGAAGTACAAGATACACCCTGAAATTGCTTCATAGACTGATCAAACCAGTGCATTTTCATGTATTCTACCTAGGGTTTTGTTGGTTCAAGATATTTGTGCATACATCCACTGCAAAATTGGTGAAATAGATGATTTTGAGCTTCTATCCACCTTCAAGGAGCTAAGTGTGAATGGAAAGCTAAAGGATAAGCATAAACACTTGGAGGTGAAGGGTTTAATGAACACCACATATTTCCTGAGAGAGTTCAAAACTAAATGGATTAGTGTAGTGTTGAGCCGAGTGCATGAAGGGAAGTTATGGTTGGATGAACCGGTAAAAATCACAACGGACATTATACATGTAGTCACTTGTTACCCTATAACTGACAAAGTAAAATCTATAAGAAGTGCACTGAGAACCAATATTGAGAAGATAACTGGAGTAGAATGGGATGACAGAGGTATGCGAGTCAACATAATTATTGATCCTGAGACAAGATTTTATGCTTATGCAGTAGGTTATAAGAAATTCCAATCAAGCAGGCCAAATAGTGTACCTTGTGGAGCGGTAGACATCACCTACAAGATTGTCAAGAAAGGTTTTCAATTCGACCTAGCCGAGATCCTATTAAAACAGATAGATGAAAATATGAGAACCATCAAGTCAGAAAAGACAAATACCTATAAGTTTGGTTCCCTACTAATTTGTATATTTTTCTATTTACAAATCTTGTTTCCCTCAGTTGGTAATGTTGACTGGGATGTTGACTGACTGATCATTATGCAAATAAGTGATTATATTCAAATTTTGGGTTAGAACTTTGTTAGTGTAATGGATATTTATTTTAAGCAATTTAAGGAGAGAATGCATCAAAGGAGCAGGATACCAAGTCAGCTGGTTGAACAACATAAGGCTTATATTTGCTTCCTAGTAGACACCGACTCTACTTTGATCAAGGCGGTTGAACCAAGGACTACTTGGTTACCCCCTATGGCCTATGAAAAAGATATTGAGTAACCTTCCAAGTCAATACAGACACTATTGGTCAAGCCCAAAGATCCACAGGAAACTAGGTTCAGTACCTATGAAGAGGCCAAATTAAGAATCAAGATGGATCTAGTCGGAGTTAAGGTAAGTAGGAAATCAAAGAAGATGATGGATACATTGGTGAAATAGTTTGGTGATGAAGAAGATGATGGATACATTGGTTAAATTTTCCACAAATAATAATTAAACCAAAAAAAAAGTTCATGATTTAAATGTATCCTTTCTCATCATATTATAATCCATTTATAATAATATGTTTATTAAAAAATAGTTCATGCATAATTTACCATAGTATAATATTTTTAAATGATTTTTATTTTTTTACTATCTCTAAATTGATATAATTTCACTACAATGTATATGACTGTACTTTATTCTTTTCAGGCAGGTAAAATTATTTGGGATGTCCCAGTAGGACGCAGAGATGGAAGTATTTCTAATATAACTGAAACTCAGGATTTACCTGCTCCTACATTCAACGTCACACAGTTGACGAATTTGTTTCTAAAGAAAGGCCTCAGTCAAGAAGAAATGGTCGTTCTATCACACAAGTACTACAATGTTATCAATAGATAAATAGAAATTATAACATCTAGTATAGAAGATAAATTATTCTGATGTCAGTATGTTGATTTACAGGTGCTCACTCTATTGGTGTATCGCATTGTTCATCATTTATTATGAGGCTTTACAACTTCAACAACACAGGTGCTGCAGACCCCACACTGGAGGCCAAACTGGTCAAGAAACTCAAGTATAAATGTCCACCAACACCGCATGTTCACAGAACTTTCCCTATGGAAAGCATTACACCAACCAAGTTAGACAATGTATATTACAACGAGGTTCTCAAAAATAGGGGACTATTTACATCTGATCATACCCTACTCACAAATGCTGACACTCTAAAAGTTTTTAAGATGAGTTTAATGGACCCCTCAACATGGAAGACCAAGTTTTCTGAAGCAATGGTGAAGATGGGCACCATAGAGGTACTCACTGGTTCTCAAGGTGAAATCAGAACAAACTGCCGAATCGTAAATCGACATTGATAGAAGCTTCTTTCTTACTGGTGTGTATGGCCATGTCTTCTGTAAATGGGATTTATGTTAGGATATGATTTGATGGATGGATTTCAATAATCATAAATTAGCACAATTAGCACTTGCACCTTTTATATATATTAAATAATGTTGTTGTATTGAATATAGTTTTAAAAATTAATTTGGATAGCTAAATGAAAATTTCTTTTTTTTGTTGTTGTATTGAATATAGTTTTAGAAATTAATTTGGACATCTAAATGAAAATTTCTCTTTTTTGAGAATGCCTATAAGCAGAGGGTTGAGTATGTTCTTATTGATGAAAGTGTCTACCATCACCTTTTCCCTTTACACAAAAGCAAGCATAAAACCATATTGGTTAATTTATCTACGCATGTGGGAAATGATACAAGGGAGAAAAGAACGTCATGCCATTGTGAAGTTAGTAGCATTATAATTGTCAAATCACGATCCCACCATGTAAAAGTCACAACCATAGATATGGATTGGAGGGCTGTTGCCCGTGACAATATTTGTGCCCTCAAGAATCATGCCCGTGACAATATTTGTACCCTCAAGAGTCACTTACATTGTCCTATTAATTGAATATATTATGATTTAAAAATAAATAATTTTATGAAACATTTTCCAATCGTGTAAATGCACAAGTCCCATCTAGGAAAATAATAAAAGATAATATTTTTTTCAAACAGAATTGTTAAACAATTGTATGATTAAATAATATATAATAATTTATACTAAAAATAATAAAAAATAATCTTTCTTTATTTTTAACTATTTAAGATAGCCTAACTTCATATAATTTTATTGGAACTATATTTATATAACTATTTTCAATAATATTGTTGAAATTTATAAATATGTTAATAAAAAAAAAATCTTACAAATTTAATTATGCAATTTTTTTTAAAAGTTGATTTTTAATATATTTAATAAAATATTCTCACTTTTTTTTTGGTCCATTGTAATTTTTTTATAAATGCTTTCATGGATAAAAATAGGAGAAATTATGGCAAATAATGTGAAAAATCTTATTAAATACTAAAATCAATATTAATTCTAGCTATATTTTTAATAAATTATTATTTTAAATATATTTTAAATAACAAATTTTTAATTAAAATTATTGATATCTCAATCCTTAAAAATATTTATTCTAGCTACATAAATGACAAATCATTAATCAAAATTATTGATATCTCAATCCTAAAATCAATATGGATTCTACAAATTTTTAGCATAACAGTCATTGCGTTCTCGCAAAGTTCTCTAGCAACCTCAAGCCCTATGCCTTTTTTTTTGCCCCGTCACGAGTGCCATAGTCTTCTTTGTCGACCATTTCTCTGCACTGTAAACTTGCATCTCCTCATTACAATTAACTCTAACAAACCGTATAAATTGCAGCAAAATCATACCATAAAAAAACCCTAAAAATCATACCTTAAAATTAAAACCCTAAAAATCATACCTTGACATTCTGTTTTCCCCAACCTCTGCAAATCATTATTTGCACATCTTGGACCAATTTGGAATGCGGAGCTAGTAAGAAAAGAAACGAAACTTGTTCTGATCAGCCAAAATCTGTTGGCAATGGCTTTGGAATGTTTCATTTAATAATCGAGAAATATAGACAAACAATTCCCTTCTCTCCCTCATTTCTCCATCCTATCCACCCTATCTATTTATCTTTCTATTCACATGTTTCTCTATCTCTCTCTCTTTCTCCATAGAAAGATAATAACAAAGTTTAAAACATCGGTAGGAGAATTAAAGCTATGGACATCCTTTGACTGCTCAAATTGTTTTCAAACAGATTACGAATCAGAGATATCCTTGCCCAAGTTGTTTTCAAACTGATTACGAATTAGAGATATCCTCTAGACTGCACAATACTCCGTAATGAAAAATATCCATTTACCAGAGACTGATCCTAAATCTCAATTGAAGAAATTACATAATTTAAACCAAAAAAAATCTACATCTAACTCCCAATGACATTGGACCATCCTATTTTCTTTCAGTGTGCAACAATGACCCATTTTTGCACAATTATTTTAGCCCTCTTTGCAAAAAACCCCATCTAAAATCTTGAATCCCTATACAGAAGCCAGCCAGAGTGATATAGATCAATCTATTTAAAGCCTACAACATATTCCGAGAAAACTAAACACTTTATGACCGAGTTACCAAACAACAAAACAAATTTACAAAATTTTAAAAATCAAATCTTGGTGTACAGTCGAAAACATTGAAATCCACTTTACAACTATCTATCTGCCTGACTCTTTTCTCTGCAAAAGCCAAGTTATCTGAGCAAATTTGTCCTGATTCTCGAATACTACAGGCATGAATGTGGATGGATTTGTGGCAAAGGACATAACGTTCGAGAATAGCAGTGCAGACCCCAAATGAGCTAGGCCGTTGCTCTATGTGTGGAGTGTGCCAAGAGGCTTGTCTATAGAAACATCCATGTGAACTTCATCACCACAAACTCTAACCAACTCTTCACTCGATCTGTCTATTTCCAATGCTTGTATTTTAGCAAATCAATCTATTAGAGAATATGTATTCTCTATAATATGGCACTATCGCCACAGGTCAATATACTACCAATAGCTCAAGTTTATTGTTTCCAAAATAGATGGGAGTTGCACAGGAGGGAATTCCTTCATATTTCTTGTTCCCAATAATGGTGTAACTAATGAAAGACTTTGTTATCATCTATGTGGGTTTCACCTACGACCGACAGAGCATTGCGACGTGGCTTTGCAAGCTGGGTGATAGCTCTTAAACATGCGTGACATGTAGCAAGTCCTCGAGTAGACAACACAGTTAAAATGGTAATGAGAATTGCTCAAACTTGTATAGGTGTCTGCACCTTCCTTGGCTCGTAACGTTCCCAAAAGCCTTTAACAATCTCAATGTTTGTGCGTACTCTTGCATTGCTAATGTGATGTATCTATCAATTATCTGGAACCCCAATCAAACACCACCAAAATATTTTATACTAACATTTCCCATAAGGAATATGTAATTTGCCGACCACCACACATTTGATTTTTTGCGATTCACAAACCCAACCTGAGCTGCCTTGTAATGTTCCATCTATTTCTCTAGCATCGCCATGTTAACTTGCTACATTAACCTAGTAAAATATAAGTGATCATAAGAAACAAAGAATTCAGCTTTCCCGGCACCGGTCGTTTGTTCCCCAGCCTAAGACTGTCGGGAAGTCTGAAAAATCCGACGGGCATCTCCTTGGGAGAAAGCCTATCGACTAATAACTGAAATAGGATTGATAGTATTCATAGCTTAATAATCGGTGGCGTCACTCGCTGCTAATGTAGTTTTGTCTTTAATCTTGAGAAGTTTTTCTCCTGAATTATTAAATTGTATTTGGTTTTCGTTTGAATAAAATTCTCAATTTATTATTTTTTTATATGAAAGGAGTGATTGGTTGAATGGTAAAGTTTCTTATTTAGAAGTAATAAATCATAAGTTTAAATTGGGTTGTTTTGGGATGAATAAGTCAAGGTGTTTGTGAATGGATAAGTTCTGAATAAGTTGATAATTATGATTTGATCATTTGAAAGGAGAAATAAGGGCAATTTATGCATATGTTCTATTTAGTTTTTTGATCTCTATTTATTTATTCAATTGAGCTCAACATCTTAAAACCAATTCTATTGACACTCAACCTAATTCAATCATTGAATGGATGTTGAAGGGAAGGAAACCAGCTTATTATTTCAGGTATAATTTTTGGTATAGATTGTTAACCATGGTGTCATGATTGTGGCTTATTATAAGTGCAATAAAGTTGTGATATCACCTTACTTATTTACATCACCATGACATGAATATATGAATTGGTAAATTTTGTGATTTAGCAAAATCATCAAAAGATATTTATGTCTCCATCTTTATGTAAACGAGTCTATGTAAAAGAGTCTATATAGTTTGAAAAATTCATTGAATGAGATGTATGCTAGCATTTGGAAAACTCATCAAAAAGAGTTGTACATTTATAACTTTCTTTAGTGACTTTGAATTGAACCTATTTATATATTTTCAAAGTAGTTGAAAAATTGTCATATTCATGTCCATAGTTGGGGTACCCAAACATGTTCGCATCACTAGGCACCCAAGATTTATAGCTTACTAGTAGAGAGGAATGTGTTCCATTGTGGTGGTGTTGTAAATAATAAGATGATAACAAAAAAAAAAAGGTGAAATAATATTTTTTTGGGTGTTGGTGTGAACTAGAAGATGATACAGAAAGAAAAGGCAAAATAAATTGCACAAAAATATACCCATATTCTTTCCCCTCTTTTATTTCCAAATAAGAAGTGATCGCATTCAATAAACATGAGAAAATGAAATTTATGGTACTTTATAGGCAGTGAAGCTAGAGTTGAATCTAATGTATAATTAAAAAGTAATGGAAATGATAGATAATGCTCTATTGTATTGTAATATTGAAAGACAAGATTCAATTATCTCATATTTTAATTATTTTCTTCCTCTGCATAACTCTTTTCAAACTTTGGATGTGATTATTTGAGGAGTCTCTTTGTTTTTCTATTTGTACACTCAATATTACCATTAGAAATAACATCATAAGATGTATAATCTTCTAATAAGAATAAATTTACAAAATAGAAACCTTCACCTCACATTTATTTGTGTTTAAATTAATGTTCAAAATATTTTTAACTAATTTGGATCCTTAAAATGCACTATCAACCAGTTAATATAAGTGTTACCCTAATTTATTATGTATGCATACCAAATAAATACATAGATCTACCTAAACATTTGTAGAAATAGTAGATGGAAAACCATGCAAACTAAACATACACAAATTTGTTGGCAAAACCAGCATAAGATGAAAAACATGAGCTATAGAGAGTAAATTCCTTTTTTGTAATTTAAATATAACTTATCAATATTAATAGAAGACAAAAAACATAAAAAAATTATGGGCTTCCAAAAAAATAACCTTATGAAAGTTTTGGCAATCTTGTACATTATTTAGCTTAGTTGTGTTTTGGGCTAGTAATAGATTATTTCTGAGTTTGACTCTCAGGGAGTGGTTACTTTGTTAACTAGACATCAGCTTCATGGTATTAGTTGGCACTTAGCCTTGGCTATAAGGTAGATTCTTTGGTTGTGTGACTCATTTGAGTCTTTTATTTTTAGGCACATTCCTGGGGAGTGGAATGGTGTTGCTGATGGTTTGGCCAAATGGGATTTTGATCAAATGCATGCTTGGAGTATCATAGATAAGGGGTGATTTCCTCCCGACATAGGTCATATGTTGGATCATTTATTAACACATTCTTACAAACTGGAATGGTGTTGCTAATGGTTTGGTCAAATAGGCTTCTCATCAAATGCATGCTTATAATATCATAGATGGCTTATATGTTGGATCATTTATTGGATAGTGACAGTGTTCTTTAATGCTCTTTTATTGACAACTTCTTCTTCTTTTTTAATTCTCTCATGATTGAATAAAGTTTTACTCAAAAAGATGTATATATTAATCTTCAAATATATTGTATTAGTTATAGACACATTCAAAATTTGACTTCAGTATAAAATATCATTTGAAACTGGATTCCTAAACACAAAATAATTCAAATTAATAATAGTTTGACATTACTGAGAGGCTTACATCATTTGCGATTATGTGTCGGTGTGGATTTATTTAAATTTTGGTGAAGAACTCGAGAACTAGTAGAGCTAACTATTGCCTAGACCGGTCATCGATAACGAACTCCAATTATTTGATTTGCTAAAAATGTTCAACGATAAAAATCTAATACTCAATATTATTGAAATTAATGCCACATTCAAAGTTGCACTGGAACATCATATATATCAGTAGCTATCGTTTGACAACGTCTTACATATATACCATACTAAAAATATATGCTTTGACTTAAACATGAGTAGAAATTGTAGGACTCAACGCCCACTATGACAGCAACCATAGAGTCTATGGTATCTGTGTCCATGCCTAAAGTCAATAAAGATATAATAATGATTGATAATGTGGAGATATCAATGGCGGCCACTGACAAAGACTTATAGAAAAATTTGAGGAAGCCTTTATGACTACACAAGAGGTAGAAATACTATGCAGTGATAATTCACCAAAGCAGCAAGAAGATGTGTTGATTAAGGATATAACATGACAAGAAGAGGAAGAGGAGGAAGAAAATGAAAAGGAGAAAGAAGAAGAAGAGGAGAAAGAAAAAGAGCCAACAGATGAACCATTTGTTGAAATGCTTGTAAATATAAAGACAAAAGTGATGGACAACACACCTATCACTCCCGTGTCATCAGCATCATTGTTGTCAAGTTTGACTCCTGAAACTACAAGCTTGGACTCTTCGGGAGAAGAAGACCTGATCAAGATCAGTGTCCTTGCAATGGAGAAGGCCAAGGAAAAATAAGCAATAACAAATCCTTTGTTTTTTGAGTTAGTCAATATCCTGAACAATCTATTGCTAGAAGAGAAGAAGGTAACAAAAGTGCATTTTGTGGATGATGTCAGTACTATCCTGATAAGCTTCAAAGAAAACTTGTCTTGCCTTGAAGAATCTACATCCAAGGTGGCAGAAGAGAAATATCATAAGAAGAGATTGAGTGATCTGGTAGGGAACTTTTCACTTGACCTTAGCTCTTTAAAGGTTGGTCAAGCTTTGTTGAAATACTTTGTAGCCAAGGGAAGAAAGATAATAGTAGACTGCATGAATACAGATAATCTTACTACAGACCTTGCCAAGGAAATCTAAGATGTTGAAGCTATGATGACAGCTATGAGAAAATTGGTATTGCATCCATCAAAAGATTTGAATATGTGCAATAATGTCTACCAAGGACAAGTGGATAAGATGGAGAAGGTCAAGCAAGAAATAGCCAAGATAGGGGCTAGGAAAGCACAATTGAGACATGCACTTGCGTCCTCCTTAGATGTGCTAAATCAAAATATCAAAGAGATCGATGCCACTATGGTGACATATGGTCAAGGTACAAGTTTAGATTTGGAGAAGATGGAGAAGTTGACATATGCTTTGTGCAGAATGAGATTGCAAACCTTCAGAGAGCCTACCTAGATGTATTAACTATCTAAGTACTTGTAGATACATTTTTTTGGCACCTTTGTCATTAATGTCAAAGGGGGAATAGAGTATAGGAGGGAGAATATGGAGCTATGTATATGATATAAAGAGAAGTAGAGTATATAGAAGAAGGGGAGATATAAGTTAGTATATATGTTAGAAAATTTTGTATAAAGATACAGTTAGTAACTTGGCCATATTCCTTTGTTGCCATTAATGAAAAAGGGGGAGATTGTTGAAAAGTTGACTATACTGATATATATGACTATGATTTAGTGTTGTCATTATGGGAACAAAGTCATATGATGGTATGGAGTCAGTGCAAGTAGTTAGAACATTAGAATTTGGTTAAGTATGGAAGACTGGACAGTTTGAAGAGCACTAGGTGAACAGAGAAACAATGCACATGCATATGATTGGGTCTTTGCATGCACCCTTGAAGATAAGCTTGTTGATATGTAATCATGCTAATTCTAAGAGCGCATGATCAGATGATTCAGTATGATGAAGATACAACCAGTTGAAGTGGCACAACCAGTAGGCAGCAGAGAAGAATAGAGCATTGAGGTGACTGTTGGTATTTTGATTAGCAGTTATAATATTATTTTGTAAAGGATATGCGCCCATTATTTTTAGGTTTTAGACATGGTAATATCTTTGTTTTTTAACATGCTTGAACCAATTCACTTGGAAGCATTGTCTGTAATAGGTTGAAGGCCGACCTAGTTAATAGTTTTGTTTGGGCATATAAATAAGGCATGTACCCTTGTAATTAAGCATGGAAGTTGAATAGAAAGTAGATAAGAGAAGAGTAGAGGTATGTGAAGAGTAGTTAGAATATTTTAGTTCTTTAGAAGAACCTAAAGCATAAGCACACAAAGTAACTGATCTGACAAGCAGTGTCACAGTAGCAGTTCACCTTGCAGATATAGTGTGTATCTAATATCCAGAAGTTTGCAGCCTTCACCCACTTGAGTAGTGAGCTCTAGGACAATGTGTCCCCACCCTTTACAAGGTTAATTGTAAAATACTCCTAATAGGGTCCGACCCTTCACTAGGTCATTGTACTAAAAGCATTGTAAAGATCAACTCCTAACAAGGTTGCAAGATCTTCTAACAAGGGTCATAAAAAACTAGTGTGATTCTTAGTGGGTGTCAATTCCCACCTGGTTTTTTACCCATTTGGGTTTCCCCATAATCATCTTTGGTGTTATGTGTTATGGTTGTTTATCTTGCTTACATTAATATTCATTTCAGTACTTAAGCAATTAAGTTGAAGTTCAAGATATCATAAAAAGTAATAATATATAGAACACTGATTCACCCTCCCCCCCCCCCCCCCCCCCCCCACATCTCAGTGTTCCCATTCCTAACAATAATAACATATAATTATCATACCTTATAATTAGAAAACCATAAATCTTTCTCTAACCTTATTAATTTATTTTTCCTTGAAAATTCTGTAAATATTTCATATTAAATGTACGTGTGAAATTGGAAAAAATGTCATGACAGGTAACATTACCCAAACTTAATGTTAGTGATAAGACATTTCTTTTATTAACTACAACTGTCTACATTGTACAACTATGATACATTTTAAATATTCAAATTTAAAAATGGAAATACCATCGGCATCGTTTCCTTATTTCTACTGAAATGTACTTACAAGTTACATCATACATGTCTAATACACAGATAAAGTAACTAATTAAAATATTGCAATCACAGAGAAGTCTAAGAACCATTTTTTGTACCCATAAAACACAAATTGAAATGAACTTGTGAAATTTTCATTGTTTTTTTTTCATAAAATTATAATTACATTGTCTAGTAAAAAGAGAAACCTACTATAAACAAAAAACCAAAAAGATGTGGTATGATTGTATAAACAAAAAACCCAAAAAAGTGGTATGTTCTTATAAAAAAAAAACCACTGCTGATTTTGCCCTTCGACTCCATCTAAGTAGAATTCTGTAGAGAGGATTAACTGCGAGAATTGATTGAGCCACCATATTGCCCTACCTTAGCCTCCACTTTGTTAAGTAGAAACTAGTTTTAGAGAAAATCCCTAGCTATCAGCACCCATTTCGTATGGCACTTCAACTACCTAGCATTCAGGCCCAATAGAAAAGGTTGCATGGCCACATTTTGGCCTAGGCAGAGAAGCATGGGTATTTCACTTTCCCAAGGGATCCCCACCCCTATTTTTGTGAACATGACAACATGAATGTTGATATGATACTCTAATTTTTTATGTGCTTGTAATGATAAAATTTTGATATGATACTCTAATTTTTTATGAGATGATGATGATAAAATTTTAATATGATCCTTTGATTTTTTATGTGTTGATAAAGATAAAATTCTGATATGATCCTTTGATTTTTGATGTATTGATAATGATTAAATTATAATATGATCCTTTGATTTTTTATTTTTTGATGATGATAAAATTTTGATATGATGCTCTGATTTAGATTTGGATGCCCCAATAATGATATGGGATTGATAATGATGCATGCCTTATCAAGAGATGAATCGGGAAAAATTAGGATGATTTGGAATAATGTTGATTTTTTTTTTCAATTTTGTGAAAATATTGGAATTTAATGAAAATAGCGTTGTTTCAAAAAATATTTGATTCATCTCTTGATAAAGTTTATTGATTGAAGTAATTTTGCTAGTTAGATTGGATCAGTGATGTATCTCAAAGACTAGATCATATTCCTTTTTGATGAATAAGCCAATATTTTTTGTGTGTTTCAATGTCAGATGATAGGATTTAATGTTTTGACCTCACTATCTAGAGGATAAAAAAATAGATGTCAAGGATGAGATTGACATGAATCTCAATTCAAAAGATCAGATAGATGGTGTTTGACTAATTAAGATGATCGATAGATAATTAGATGGTTGATGTTTGATTTGATAGGCTTACTTGGGTGTCTTGATGAGATGGGGTTCATTAGATGTTCTTATGATATGAGCTTTTTTAGATGTTCTGATGACATAGGATCAGGGACTGGTGGAAGAGTAAGGTCATCCACAGATGGTGTTATGATGTTGAGGCTAAAAGCCTCAAGGGATAGCCATGCTTAGCTCTCTCATGGCTTCACACTTGGATTATTGATACTTGATGATTGATGTCATTCAGTTGTATATTTCGATGATATACCATCTAGATTGTCTTACCTCATTATCCCCATGTACTTTTGATATATTAGCTTTTGTGATATCATTATATCTAGACATTATATTCCTTTTAGTGATAGATATGATATGCAGTGATGGACTTAGATGCTTCCTATTTTGTTACATAATTTGATTATGGATGGATGGATTCATTTGATGATTCTACATATGATTTTGATGGTTGTATAATGGTTTATGGATGTATCTATGATGAATCTTTATGTATGAATTTCTACATGATTAAGATGTGTATACTTTATCATGCATGTAGTAATGCAAATGTTAATTATGATTGTATTTATGAATGTGATGGACTTATGATGTAATGTTCCTAGATGGATGAATGATGACTTTTCAATATGTTTTGGTTGTTTTTTATTATGTAGTGTAAATGTATGATTAATGATTTGCAATTGATTATGGATGTAGTAGTGAAATGTATTGCATAATGTTAATGATGTATTGACTTAATGAGATGTATGCAAACATTGATTAAATTTACCCAATGAATGCATGTTAGTGGTAATGATATGAGATTTTTAGATGCAACTAAATGGTTTGTTAATGATAATGATAATGATGGGTTACTAATGGTATTAGTGATTAAATGATGTTGAATGATATGAAACTAATTCATTTCAATGATGTGATTAAGATGTACCCTAAATGCAACCTAATTGATTTTAATGCAACTTAGATGAAATAAAAGTGATACTAGAATGAGATATACCATAAACTATTTAAATGCACTCATTTAAAGATGGCATGAAATATTCTTGTTTTTATGATGTCTAGGTACACCATCAATGTTTGATTTGGATTGTTGATTTTAGAAAAGGTCCCACCACTTTTGAGAAAAAAAAACTATAACCATGAATGGAAGAAAAAATGAAAGACTAATTGCAATGATGTCATTCTTTGATCATTTTTGTTTTCCCTTTTTTATCATTAAGCCTTTTAAAATGTTGCAAGTACAAACATCAAGCTATAATTAAACCATGATGACCTGAGTACTCATTCCATGATTTTTACTATTGCAAGTTAACACAAGCATCAAGGTATGATTAAACCAAGATGGAATTTTATGATGTCTTTGATGAATATTTGATATTCATGTTCTTATAATAATTTTCACCATACTAAGACAATATCTAGCTTTTTCATACAAAAAATAAGTGTTTTTGGAGTGTTTTAAGCATTCTCTGATTGCATTGTTTTTTTGCAAGCTTAGGGTAACTAAATAGATTTTTTAGACCCTCTCATCTTGAAAATTTCTTGTAAAATACCTTTCCTTTAACCTCCAATTACTATTTGATAGTTTCATACAACCCTCTGCAAGTTACAACCACTTTGTCTTAGTCTCTCCTAGTCAGGCTCATCATAGGATCTCCTAGGATAGGAATTCATAAATGTTTCCCATGCTTTCTAGGGCCCATACTCCTCTACAAGGTATATACATGTATTTTACTCACTATCCCAAAGAGGTCGTACAAATTGAACTGTGGGATAGTGATTTAGATCCTCATTCCTTACACCTTCCTAGTTTGAACTAGTGAACAGGGAGAATAAAAAGATTTAAGAAAGAACAAGGAAATGAATAAAAACTTCTAAACTAGTGACACACACTACAAGGAAATACACTAATTTAAGAACTCCATTAATCACAATCCATTATCCAACTCAAAACATTCTTCTTCTATTCACTGGTTACAGAGAATCATAAACTCTTACACATTGTCAAGCTTCTCAAAATCAAAACTTCATACAGAATGTCAGCCAACCTTGGGATTTGGTCCAAAAATGACTTAAATAGTCCAAGGTTTGTCTTAGGTTTTCTTTAGGGAACTCCCAGGCCAATTTAGGGCATTTGGACAACTTTTTTTGAGAAACTTTGAAAATTTACAAAAGTTGCTATGCAACTTTTACACCATTTTTACAACTTTTCCACTTTTTGCATACCAAAGACCTTGGCTAGGTCCTATAGAGTTATAGACTCCATATTAGACTCAAATGTAACTTCTCAAACCCACTTAGTCCTATAAAATCATAGTTACATCACATAACAATAACTCACCAAGAAAGAGACTCTAACACCTTAGTCTCAAGATTTCAAAAACCTAAGACATAGGACGTTATTAGACCTCTAATCCATTTTGGATCTCACACTTTGGTCAACATGACCATAGGAAAATCACACACTTGCCAAAGATGGCTACAAATAAAAGAAAATATGGATTAGATGAACCAACCCTTGGGTGCTCCTACACAAAAATCCACTTATATATCCACCTATTCTAAACCCTGTTCATTCTACAATTAGGTGCAAGTAGTATCCTTTCTATTCTATAATTCAAATCCTTCATTTCATCCAACCACTATCCATCACCCTATCTATGTGCATCATCCTTTTCTATCTTTGATCATAACTATATTATCTATTCTCTCCACTCACTATGCAACACCATATCTATGTCTATCCTCCTTTCCCATATTTGATCTTCACTATCCTATCCATATCTTCCATCTCATATCATTCATCATATCCCACTTTTCTACCTTTTGATGTTTATAAAAAAATAAGTGGAAGAAATTTTTTTATCCATACTAAGGAGAAAACAAGTCCAGATTCCTCCTTCATACATATATGTTATATGTTATCCTTCCATCTCATACATCTCTATCCATAATTCTTTCATCTTTAACTAAACTACCTCTAGTGTGAGAATTTCATTCCTTTGCAACATACTCCTTAGATCCTTATCAACCTATTTCCATCCATTTTTCCTCCATATCCTCTTACTATCCATCCAATCACTCAATCTATATCCTATCCAAGTAATCTCTCAATCATTTTTTATTATTTTATCAAGCTTTGGTTCTCACTTATTATTGGTTCCCATTCAGTTCTCTATCCCAAACATATTATCCACCATGCAACCCATCCTATCTTATTCATTTAATCTCTATCAATCATCCAATTTTATAATATCAAATCTATTTTCCATTTTCCCATAATATAATAATAGTTTATCCAATGTATTTATTCTCCTTACAACATCTCAATACTAATGCTAGTCATCCTATACACCATCTAATTATATCATATGCAGTCTATAAATCATATTTCCATCACATCCCATTATTTATCTAGTTCATTTATCCAATAGTAATTATATTATCCTCCAGCCCCATCATATATGATTATTTATCTTCTATACATCTTAGCCAATCAATTTATCCTCATTCATCGCTATTATTTTAAAATATAGAATTAGTAGAACCAAGTGCAATGAATTTTAATATTGACGTAACCCAATATTTAAAGTAAGCTCACCATCCTTAATCAATCAATCATATACACTCAAATTTGTTGGTAATCCATTGATCAATGTTTAA
Organism: Chamaecyparis obtusa; assembly: GCA_027943335.1. Taxonomy (NCBI): domain Eukaryota; kingdom Viridiplantae; phylum Streptophyta; class Pinopsida; order Cupressales; family Cupressaceae; genus Chamaecyparis; species Chamaecyparis obtusa. Next base: position 188,925 of record BSBK01012186.1, read on the forward strand.
TCCAATTATCATCATGGGATATATCATTCCTAATCCCTAGTGTGTGCATTGATCTTATTATATTAACATTGTTATCAATCATTTAGTTGGTTTTCAACTTGACCAAGCGAGAAAAAATTACTTACATTTTGTTTGTTGTGAATACTTTCTTGTTGTTTGCATGTTCTATGATCATTTTAATTTATCGTGCGCTCTTTGAATCTTATTAACACAATGACTTCACGGTCTTCAATATCATGGTTTCATTAGGCATATGATTGCACTTGAACTTTTTAAATAAAAACTTATCAAGTATAATATCAAATCTAAGTTTCTTATACCACCACAACATATTTTTCGTATATTCTTCCTCTCATCCACCCCTCCATCATCCCTATAATATTCCATTTTATTATTCATCCCATAGTACTCCTATTTATTTTAAGAGCACACTCATTTTCATAGAAATTTAATATTCTAAAAGGCACACAAATACCACTACCTCTTTGTCATCCTTCATTATCTTACTAGTGGTAGGGGCATCGTGCTACTAGTGTTGATCCCTTCCAATCTTCTATAGCTTTTTTTTTTATATATATAACATCATTTCATGATGCTATATAAAAGAGGGGCAAGATCTTGACACCCTTAATATGATCATTCAATTATTTAAATTTGATTTGTAAGTACACTTATAAACCTAATAATTGATTAAATCATATTTAGTTAATTATTTTTATCACTTTTGTAAATAATTTAATAATTTTAATTATTCTATTAAGTTTTAACTAATTTTAATTAATTAAACTAAACCTTTGCTTGTAGTATCCCTTTTCTCCTATATCATGTTTAGTTAATCAATTACTTAATTTATTAATTAATACCTTGACACTTAACTCATTTAATATTTCTTCTAATTTTTAATTCTCCTCTTACACATGTCATAGACATGTCTATTTCATGTTCTCCTATGTTTGGCCACACCTAGCTTTTATGTCTCCATCCTCCTTTCCATACTTTTGATAAGGCTAATCCTTGAATCCATCACATATCCTTCTATCAATCCTAACCATGCATTAATCATTAAATTTTGGCCATAGATTCTACTCGTCAAAAGCCTATAAATTGAGATGTTTAATCTTATTTTGTGAATGAATTTACATTATTCCTATCATTACATAGCCCAAATAATCTTCAATCTTTTATCGTCCATAGCTACAAATTATCCATTTTCTATTAAATTTATAGAAATATTATCATCCTATTGGTAGTATGAACAAGCCTATCAATAATAATCAAAGAACAAATCAAATGATTATGGGTACAATCACTTTGGCTCGATCATGTATTTGACATATATAGATTATTAGACTTTAATTATGTTTCATTTCTTATTTTAGAATATTATTTTTCTCATCCAATAATAATAATAATAATAATAATAATAATAATAATAATAATAATAATAATAATAATAATAATAATAATAATAATAATAAATAAATATATATATATATATATATATATATATATATATATATATATATATATATATATATATATATATATATATATATATATATATATATATATATATATATATATATATATATATATATATATATATATATATATATATATATATATATATATATATATATATATATATATATATATATATATATATATATTTATATTTATTTTTCTTTTCTCAAGAGTTTGATTGAAAAACAACAACAATTTGATAGGAAAATATTTTCTTTACTTCTCTAAAGAGTTTAATAGAAACATAAATAATAATAACCAAAATATATTAAAACATTATAATAGAATCTTATCTTACCATCAATAATAATGATTCGATAGTAATTACAATACAATAATATAATAATATTAAGTAGAAAATGAAAAACTATATTATATTTATCCTATTTCCCTATATTCCTTTAATGATAGGTATGCTTGTTTATATACCTATATGTCTATATGTCTAAAAATCTATTTAATGATGGTAACAACCCATAAAGCATAGGTTGAAAATAATCATTTAAAATACTTGTTAGTATAAATAAAAAATAATGTTATGCAATATAATATTTAAATGATTATGTGATTTTTTATGAAGTATATTAGAAGAATACTTTAATCCTCAATTCTTGACTCTTAACCGAAGTTAAACTTTCAACAAAACAACACTTTTAACATTTGAATAGTTGTCATAAAAAATTATATTCCAAACACTCTTTATTTTTTTTAATCTCCTCTCTAAAATAAACAACATATTAATCATTTCTAGGTAGACTTGTATCTTTTATCTTATCAAAAATAAAAATAAAAATTAATAAATCAACCCATTATTTGTTAAGAATTGTCTATCGTTTGTTCTAAGCAAACTACCAATAATAAAGAACAAGGCATTATTAAAGTCTACAGCTTCACATGTGTAGTTCAAGTCAACGAAATTGATAATAATTCGAGATTACTAAAAGGCTTACGTGCTTTGTGACGTTCTTGTCAGTATGGATGAGTTGTTTGAGTGTCCTACAGAACTCCAGAGCGGTATTGGCTAAATAGCTAACTAAAACCTAAAAGATATAAAGGGAGTTTGAAGAAAAATATCAAGTGTCCCCTTGGTAAGATATACGTTTTAGTTTGCTATTTAGACCTTGCCCTCCACATAATCTTTTTATAATTGTTCACAACCGGTCGTTCATAACGGACTTCAATTATTTGATTTGTTAAAGACCACAATATTATTCATAATTATTGGAACATTCAAAGCCCTGCTGGAACATAATATTTATATGGCCGGGTTTACTTTAACAGCGTCTGACTAGGCAATCATGCACATTTATATTGGATTAAACATTCTAAAAAGGTAGTTGGAAGAAACATACCATCCAGGTTAACGTGTGCACAAAGTGAATCACGGCTAAAACTTTGCATATCCATTTGGCATGCATATGCAGTTCTAACGTGGTAGATTTATTATCAGTATTTTATAAAGAGATCTTACCATATTATTGTTTTTTAGTAGAGGTCTTGTAATTTTAAATCATATATGGTGATCCTGGATCACATAATGTGCCAAATTCAGAACGCAGTAAATTATTATTTTAATAATTCAACTCTTTGGTCTAGGATGTGAGTGTTGCTTTCGGATTAAGGAAGGAAAAATATGTGTTTAATAAAATTTGTTGAACGGGTCGTCGACTGTAACGTTCTGTTTGTAGCTGGTGTGACATCTCAGCCATATCCAATAAATAGACCATTGAGGAGTTCAATTTTGCAAAACATATTTGTCTCTCTGTCTTCATAGTCTCAACTCATAAGGTTGTAGTGGTTTTACAGTAGAGTAGATAACAATGAACAAATCAATCGTATTTTCAGTTTTGGCAATGCTATGTATAGCTTCAGTCAGAGCCGATGATTTTGGTGGACTGAAAGTGGGCTATTATAGTCATAGTTGTCCTCAAGCAGAATCCATTGTCAGCTCAACAGTCTCAGAAGCTATAAAAATGAAACCTAGCTTAGCTCCCGCGCTTATAAGAATGCATTTCCACGATTGCTTTGTCAGGGTAAGTACTACACTTTAACTCACTCACTCTATGAGATTGAACTCTGTAAATATCATAATATAATGTTTTCTTGCTTACAGGGTTGCGAGGGGTCAATCCTTTTGAATTCCAAACCTGGAAATCTCGCTGAAAAAGCGTCACCTGCAAATTCCCCAAGTCTACACGGGTTTCAAGTGATCGATGAGGCTAAAAGGAAACTGGAAGTTGTCTGTCCTCGGGTAGTGTCATGCGCAGACATAGTTGCCTTTGGAGCACGAGATTCTTCATATGAGGTAAGTGTTGAGCTAAAAATGGTCTCTGCGTTGGGTGCTTTGTACTTTTCACTGGTAACTTCTCGTTCTGAGCTTACCTCGGTTGTGTTTTGATGAGTTATGCCTACCCCTTTCCTTCTCGCTTCCTTCTTTCTTTCATTTTTGTTTTTAGATTATTTTGGGTTTTTCGGATAATTTCAACCTATAGAGTTCAATTGTGGGGAACTCTATGAGTTTAATAGAGGATTATTATTGATACTGTCAATCTTCAAGATATTATTACTTTGTTTGAATCTGTAAGTTCTTTTCTAATCCTCCAACTTTTTGGTTCATTGAAAGCTCATAGTTTACAAAGTACAAGAGTTCAAAGAAGTTATACATCTTGCCAGCATGTTAGTTCAGAACCTTGTTAGGGAAATAAGGGTTTGAACCTTGATAGGAAATAAGGGTTTGAACCTTGATAGGCAATAAGGATTTGAACCTTGATAGTGAACACAACAATGTTATGAACATATCCTTATTAGCCTAAGCTTTGCATACCTTTTTAATCCATTTTTTTATCACGCATTCTAAAGTTTCATAACTTACATAGTATGTTCGTAGAAGTGCTTCGACCATAACTAAATTTGGTAAAGTTTAAGCACACAAGTTTCAAAAGGTTCAACTGGTTTTATTATATTGAGTTCAGCTGTTAGGGATGATATTATGTTCGGCCTCCTTCTACCTTATTTCGGAGGGTGGCTTGAGATAGTGGTCATGCTTTTCTCTTGTGGGAAATTTAGCTGGAGAGGAATCACCTTATTTTGCAAGATTATTAGTATCTCATTGAGCATGTTTGGCATAAAATGTTAACTTCAGTTCAAGAGACTCTTGCTTCTATGAACTCATGGTTGTTTAACATTTGGATTTATGTGATTTTCTTGGTTTTTAAAATTATATGTCTAATACTTGCTAATCGAGAGGGTCATTTGGCACCTCCTCCAGAAGATGATTTTAAAAATAAAGTTTGATGGTTTCTCTAGCGACAATCATGGATCAACTTGTATTGCAGGAGTTAGCCATGACAGTTTTGTTCCTATGCAGTTCTTTTTTGTAATCAAATGGAAGTGAATTCTCTTACATTGTTTTCTAGAAAGCTTGTAAGTTTAAATGGAAGCACATTGTTTGTGACATGGATTCTATGATTTTAGTCCCTTTTAAGTATTATAAGTGTTCTTCTTGGCATCTAATGCCTTTGTGCAGCCCAATCTCATGATTTATCTCAACACGTTTATTCTATTTCTTTCGTTCATATTTCTTGCAAATGCAATAGTGCTGCTGATTCGCTTGCTAAATGGGTTTTGGATGCTCCCAATTGATAGAATGTTTGAGATTGAGATTCTCTTTCCATTGGAAAAATTATTCGGTTCTTACATTTACTTCAAAAGAATGTGGTTTTAGTTTTGTTTTTTTTCTTGAATTTTTGCTGGTTTGGTGGGAAACTTTTTTAAGTCCACTTATTTTTCTTACTGTAATAGCGATGACTACTTTTTGAAAAAATCTTTTTATATTCTCTTTGATCCTTCAACATTAATCTTTTTGAAAAAAAAAAGAAAAGAAAATGATGATAGCATGTAGACAGGATCAAACCCATCCAGTGTGTGGCTAATCAAGCCCTAATTATTAGATGACTTTGAAGCATTAAATTTTCTACAAATAATAACTAAACCAAAAAATAGATTAGGATTTAAATGTATTGTTTCTCATCATATTGTAATCCATTTATAATAATCAATTTATTAAAAAATAATTATTGCATTTACTATTGTATAATTTTTCTTAATGATTTTTAATTTTTTACTATCTCTAATTTGATATAATTTCACTGCAATGTATATGACTGTACTCGATTCTTTTCAGGCTGGCAAAATCATTTGGGATGTCCCAGCAGGACGCAGAGATGGAATTATTTCTAATATAACTGAAACTCAGGATTTACCTGCTCCTACATTCAACGTCACACAGTTGACGAATTTGTTTCAAAAGAAAGGCCTCAGTCAAGAAGAAATGGTCGTTCTATCAGGCAAGCACTACAATGTCATCAATAGATAAATAAAAATTATGACATCTAGTATAGAAGAAAAATTATTCTGATGCCAGTATGCTGTTTCACAGGCTCTCACTCCATTGGTGTATCGCATTGCTCATCATTTAGTACGAGGCTTTACAACTTCAACAACACAGGCGCTGCAGACCCCACACTGGAGGCTAAACTGGTCAAGAAACTCAAGTATAAATGTCCGCCAACACCGCCTGTTCACAGAACTGTCCCTATGGAAAGCATTACACCAACCAAGTTAGACAATGTATATTACAGCGAGGTTCTCAAAAATAGGGGACTGTTTACATCTGATCATACCCTACTCACAAATGCTGACACTCTAAAAGTTGTTAAGATGAGTTCAACGGACCCATCAACATGGAAGACCAAGTTTGCCAAAGCAATGGTGAAGATGGGGACCATAGAGGTACTCACTGGTTCTCAAGGTGAAATCAGAACAAACTGCCGAATCGTAAATCGACATTGATAGAAGCTTCTTTCTTGCTAGTGTGTATGACCATGTCTTCTGTAAATGAGATTTCTGTCGGGATATGATCTGATGGATGGCTTTCAATAATCAGAAATAACTGAAATAGGATTGATAGTAGTCATAGCTTAAAAATGGGTGGCGTCATCCGCCGCTTGTGTAGTTTTGTCTTTAATCCCGAGAAGGTTTTCTCCTGAATTATTAAATTTTATTTGGTTTTCGTTTTGAATAAAATTCTCAATTTATTATTTTTTTATATGAAAGGAGTGATTGGTTGAATGGTAAAGTTTCTTATTTAGAAGTAATAATCATAAGTTTAACTTGGGTTGTTTTGGGATGAATAATTTAAGGTGTTTCTTAATGGATAAGTTATGAATAAGTTGATAATTATGATTTGATCATTTGAAAGGATAAATAAGGACGATTTATGCATATGTTCTATTTAGTTTTTTGTTTTTCATTTATTTATTCAATTGAACTCAACATCTTAAAACCAATTCTGTTGACACTCAACCTAATTCAATCATTGAATGGATGTTGAAGGGAAGGAAACCAGCTTATTATTTCAGGTATAATTTTTTGTATAGATTGCTAACCATGGTGTCGTGATTGTGGCTTATTATAAGTGCAATAAAGTTGTGATATCATCTTATTTATTTACGTCAGCATGATCTGAATATATGAATTGGTAAGTTTTCTGATTTAGCAAAATCATCAGAAGATATTTATGCCTCCATCTTTACGTAAACAAGTCTATGTAAAAGAGTCTATATAGTTTGAAAAATTCATTGAATTAAATGTATGCTAGCATTTGGAAAACTCATCAAAAAGAGTTGTACATTTCTAACTTTCTTTAGCAACTTTAAATTGAGCGTATTTGTATATTTTCAAAGTAGTTGAAACATTGTCATATTTATGTCCATTGTTGGGGTACCCAAACATGTTCGGATCACGAGGCACCCAAGATTTATAGCTTACTAGTAGAGAGGAATACGTTCTATTGTGGTGGTGTTGAAAATAATAAGAAGATAACAAAAAGAAATGTAAAATGATTTTTTTTGTGGTGTTGGTGTGAACTAGAAGATGATACAAAAAGAAAAGGTAAAATAAATTTCACAAAAAGATACTCCTATTCTTTCCCCTCTTTTATTTCCAAATAAGAAGTCATTGCATTCAATAAACATGATAAAATAAAATTTATGGTATTTTATAGGCGGTGAAGCTAGGGTTGAATCTAATGTATAATTACAAAGAAATGGAAATGATAGATAATGCTCTATTGTATTGTAATATTGAAAGACAAGATTCAATTATCTCATATTTCAATTATTTTCTTCCTCCACATAACTCTTTTCAAAATTTGGAGATGATTATTTGAGGAGTCTCTTTATTTTTCTATTTGTACACTCAATATTACCATTAAAAATAACATCATAAGATTTATAATCTTCTAATAAGAATAAATTTACAAAATAGAAACCTTCACCTCACATTTATTTATGTTTAAATTAATGTTGAAAATATTTTTTAACTAATTTGGATCCTCAAAATGCACTATCAACCAATTAATATAGGTGTCACCCTAATTTATTGTGTTTGCATACCAAATAAATACATAGATCTACCTAAACACGAGTAGAAATAGTAGATGGAAAAACACACAAACTGAACATACACAAATTGGTTAGCAAAACCAGCATAAGATGAAAAAATATTATCTATAGAGATTAAATGCTTTTTTTGTAATTTAAATATTATTATCAATATTAATAGAAGACAAAAAAAATAAAAATTATGGGCCTCCAAACAAATAACCTTATGGAAGTTTTGGCAATCTTGTGCATTATTTATCGTAGTTGTGTTCTCGGCTAGTAATAGATTATTTGTGAGTCTGACTCTTAGGGGGTGGTTACTTTGTGAACCAGACATCAACTCTGTGGTATTAGTTTGCACTTAGCCTTGATTATAAGGTAGATTCTTCAGTTGTGCGGCTCTTTCGAGCCTATTATTTTTAGGCAATTCCTAGGGAGTGGAATGGTGTTGCTGATGGTTTGGCCAACTGGGCTTGTGATCAAAAGCATTCTTGGAGTATTATAGTTAAAGTGGTGATTGCCTCCCCAAATAGCTCATATGTTGGATTATTTATTAACACATTCCTACATAGTGGAATGGTGTTGCTAACAGTTTGGTCAAATGGACTTCTCATCAAATACATGCTTGGAATATCATAGATAAGAGTCGATTGCCTTCCCACATAACTCATATATTAGATCATTTATTAAATAGTGACTAAGTTATCTAATACTCTTTGATGGATAGCTTGTTCTTCTTTTTTAACTCTCTCATAATTCAATAAATTTTTACTCAAAGATGTATATTAATCTTCAAATACATCTTATTAGTTATAGACATTCAAAATTTGACTTCAGTATAAAATATCATTTGAAAGTGGATTCCTAAACACTAAATAATTTAAATTAATAATAGTTTGACATTATTGAGAGGCTCACATCATTTGTGATTACGTTTCGGCGTGGAGTTATTTAAATATCAGTGAAGAACTCGAGAACTAATAGAGCTAACTATTGCCTAGACCGGTCATCGATAACGAACTCCAATTATTTGATTTGCTAAAAATGTTCAATGATAAAAAGCTAATACTCAATATTATTGAAATTAATGCCACATTCAAAGCTGCACTAGAACATCATATATATCGATAGCTTTCGTTTGACAACGTCTTACATATATACCATACCAAAAATATATGCTTCGACCTAAACGTGAGCAAAAATTGTAAGACAAAAAAAAATTTATGGTCCAACTTAACGTTAATAGAAAGGGAATAATCGTTGAAGTTTTCCACCATCCAGTTTTCACCTTGTTCTTAGGGAATTTTAGGGCCTGTTTGGGTGTTGGAATTAGACTGGATATTCTAGAACTAGATTTCCGGATAATGTCAATTCCATGTTTGTGTCCATCCAAAAAATTGGAATTGGAATTTTGAAATTCTAATTTTTCCTCCAAAATGGGCATTTTATCTTCCAGTCAAATAGGTGGAATTGGAATTTCAAATTCTAATTCCAATTTTTATAAAACCAAATTTAATATTTTGTGTGATCCGTGACTATAAGGATGTATATTATATTTCTATAAGCATGTATATCAGTGAAAACTTTAGTGGTGATTATTTTCCATTTGGTGAATGTCGCTTGTCAACAATCCACGATTTGGCAAATATATTGCCCATATGGGATTGACCCTATTGCCCCGCATTTATTAAAATTGGGTCTAATGCTCAGGCCCATTGCCCATGGGTTTATTTAATTTTGTCCATTTCTGTCACATTATCGCCAATGGCATATAATTTTTGGGCACGACATATTTTAAACATTCGCCTATAATTTTGAAGGGGCCCCAAATCGACGGCGTATATTCACCAATAGTTTTATATTTATATTTTTAGGTGGCCCCAATTTTGCCTGGCATTTTACGGACACGTGTCTTAAATCGATACATTTTTGCCAACTTTTTAATCATACCAAGGTATTGGACGACCGATAATCACCTCGGAAATAACACAAGACGTGTTGTAATTATGTAGGCTTCACCAAATATTTGTAGACCTAATACCTCTCGCTGAATTTACCAAAAAAAGATTAGTATAAATACATTCATAGATCAGCGTTATTGTACACAATTTGGTTCAGTTCAGTTTGATCCATAGAAAAGTTCAGACTGTTGAGTCTTGACTACATTGGTGAGTTGCGACTGCAATCAAATTTAAGGCAAAGGTAAGTGATTATTATTCTACAACTATGTAAATTTGAGTTCATTCTTATTTAGTGGGGACCAATTAGTGAATAATGGTGACCAGGGAGACCTCAGACATTATTTAAGGGTGAATGAATCATATTTATATATATTATAGTTCTATTGTCACTTCTTCGACAAGTAAATATATTTTTTTCCACTGGTAGGCTAGTAGCCTTTATTTCATTGAAGAATCGAGATGTCGAACAAGAATAAGGGTAAGGCTCCCGCATATGGGGAAAGACAAGAGATGCCAGAAAATTGTAAAACCTTATCATCGTACTTTGGTCATGGTGTTGGAAATGTTTCTAGCCAAAATCACCTAAACCTACATGACATATTGAAGAAGTCAGCAAACCTGATATCTTAGATCATGATGAACTTGAAGAAGATTTTTTGTTAAATACCCAGAGTCACCATAATGATATAATCGACTTGGATGAGATTGAGAATGTCACAGAAGATGATGGTGCAGGGGAGAAGAAAAGAAAATACAATTTAAAGAATGATAGAGAATAAAAAAAAGATCAGATGTGGGATCTGTCGAGGAATTTTCAAGTAGAATTGGTGTCAAAGTATCCATTTATTAAACCAATGGACAATCCAATTGAAGATGAGCCTCCAGTAGAATACAAATGTAAGATTTGTAGCAAGATAAATAAGAAGGAAAAGAGGTTGCAGCTACAAATTGACACCATAGAGAAGCTTGGGTAAAGTTTACAAAAATAAAACCATAGATGGAGTTCAAAAATCAATGATAAGATGGAAAACAAAGGAGGAATCTTAGCATGTTAGGAATTCAAAATTATATGAATTTTAGCATAATATAAAGACAAAGCCTGGTGAAGTTAAAGGCTCTATTGAAGCTTGTTTTGGAAAACCATTGGAAGTAGAACTAATGGGAAAAGTTGATCAGTTAAGTGTTGTGTTTAATATTTTGAGAAGAGGGCATCCTTTGACAGACTACCCATCATTGAGTGCTTTATTACACTTTCTAAAAGTTTGTAACTATCCTAATAGTCACTGGTCAATAAATAGTGGATGGGAATGGGCAAGTTGTCTTGCTGAGGTTGAAAAAGAGGATCTAAAGAAAAAAATTAAAGAGTCAAATTTTATTGCATTGTCTTTAGACGAGGTTACAACAATAGACAATACTTCCTGGGTATGCATGCATGTTTTAATACTATACACATTTTGTTTGCCAACCTCATCTACTAACTATTTCTAAAATGAAAGATAATGCGACAACGAAAAATTTATTTGAACTAGTAAAGAGTTCTCTAATTGAATATGGAGGTATAAATGACATGACAATTGCAAAAAAGTTGGTGTGTGTTGGAGCGGATGGAGCTTCAGTAATGCAAGGCCACAGGGATGGTCTTTGCACAAAGATACAATATTCTTGTGCACCCTACATTACTTCCATTCAGTGGATGGCCCACATACTAAATCTAGCTTTTGGTGTTGTTAGCAAGCATGCTCTAGTACAAAAAATTGAAGTTTTAATCAAAGAGCTCTACCAATACTTATGTCAAAGTTTGAAATGATTGAGGGAATTTCAATACTTTTTTGAAGGACTAGCCGATGGGAACAACCTTCTTAAGGATAATGATACCAAATGGATCTCTTTGGATGGACCAGTGCATCGTATTTTTTCAAAATATCAATTGTTGCTTGGTCTAATGAAATCAAGTCATGACGAAGTAGCGCAACTTAAATTTCTTGCACTACTACGAGTGTTAAGTAATGTAGAGACACTCTTAACATTAGCATGTCTTCTCTCCATGCTTGAGGAAATGAGAAATTTAATGGAAAAGGCCTAGCAAAGAGCTATGTATATTGTAGAATATGTTGTGCTATGTAAATTGACATACGTGATGCTTGATAATCTCTATCAATCATATCATGATGTAAAATTTGCTAGCTGGCTGAAAATCATAGATTTGGACAATCCTGATGACTTTTTAAAAATTGGTGCAAATGGGGAGTTATCTATAGAAGTTCACAGAGTTGAGATACCAATGCACTATGTTGCCAGGATCGAGTCCGAGGAACTAGGAAAGAACCGTAGGAAGGGAGTATCAAGTATTAAAAGGGAAGTCTTTACCAAGATCATTGAGTCTGTAACAGCTTCTGTGAAGCACATTGCCTTTGATCTTTCCACACAAATTAGAGAAAGATTCCCTCTAGTCCAACTACTTGAATCCATGGCTATTGTGTTTCCTTGATATTGGAGACTGAACAATTTAAAATTTTTTAAAACTAAGCTAGTACTTTGATAGATCCTTTTTGTAAAACCAAAGAGTTAAATAGATTAACTCTAAATGGAATTTTAGATGAATCTCGTTTGAGAGAGAAATTGGGTCATTTTTCACTAACAATGAGGGAACAATATAATATTATGCAGAACCCTCTCAATGATGGATCAGTAACAAGGCTTCAGAAAAATCTAGCTCTGAGCGAAATGTTGATTGATTCAATATCAAAATATTTCAGGCTTGTTGATTTATGTTTGACCATGATATTGGGGTCGATGGAGGATGACAAAGTTTTTAGTACTTTGGGATTCCTAAAGTCAAAGCTAAGAAACAAACTAGACAAGAATTTGGAAAATTTCTTGAGGCTCTATACATCCATTATGAAGCCAATACTTTTCCTTACAAAAGGGCACTAAAATTGTGGTGGAAGAAATGTTAGAGAAGAGGGTTGGGCAACATTTCAAACCAAAGTGGGAGTGCCAGGTACAGTGATGTCATTGACTCATGTACTGGTACTGGTACTACTAGTAGTGAACATCAGTTAAGCGGAGGTATACAAAGTGAAGAAAACATATCACAGAACCAAGGAAGCTATAAAGTTGATGATGGTGAAACTGAGGATCCCAATAATGATATGATGTGGTAGCTTATACCATTGTAGAAGTAGTAGGTCCTAGGTATTTATTAAACTTTTTCCTGAAGTCTACTATTAGTTTCTGTATCTCATCATCAATCATGCATAATAGCATATTCCAATGTCAAAAACATGAATGTGGTTTATAATGTCATCAAGATTCAATTCCACAATTAATAATGGTTTTCATTTGCATTATTCAGCTCATATGGTACAATTCTTGTAGATTTTTCATTATTTTTTTAATGACATAGCAATTCATATGTTACAATTCTTAGAAATATTGATTCTCATTAATTTAATTATAAATATGATACAATGTAACATTTCATTTTTTAATACTAGTAAGAACACAACTCTGTGATTCTATTTATAAAATTCAATGACTCAATACCCATTGGCACATTGCCCAATTTCAATTTCATTACCCTAAGCCAATGACCCTGAATTCCCTTTTATAGAAACAAGAGAGAAACAACAGCTTCACGTTGATTTGCCTAATGTGAAGTCTCAAAATCAAAATCAGTAAGACAACTACAAGTCTACAACATCTCTACAACTGTACATTTCTACATTTGACAGGCCAGTTTAGTAAATTAGCATTGGCAATAGCATTTGCAACATTGATCCTGTTAAAAAAAAAGTTCAAACTTGTTACTTTAAACTCAATTCAAGCAATTAGAAAAAGATATAGACATGATTGAAACTAAAAGTACTTTCACATTCTATGATTGATGAGATCAAGATGACCTTTTCAATTTCTTTAGTATGCTCCATTCTTTGTCGGTTGGAAGGTCAGTATTTATGATGTTATAGTAAATGACCTGCAACCTCGTCAACCATCCATACTTGGAAGAGTGAGTTGAAATAAATGTTCCTTCCAATACTGCATTCAAATTTGTCAATGTTTTGATGCAATCTACAATGCCTTCGTGAGTTCTATCCTGAGAAAGATTGCCTAAATCAGATGGCATTGTGTCCTCCAACTTTTTTTTGTAAGCTTCTCTTCCAAAAAAGTTTGTTGATGAGTAATCAGGACCAAGACTCGGCAAACCCAGAGTTATCAATTTGGTTGTTTTATTATTCAACTTGGCAAGCTTTGGCTTGAATAAGGAAAATTTTTTGTCTGCTTCTATTAGTTTCTGACATTTTTGAAAGATAGAGTTCACCTTTATTAATGCACCAACACAGTCCTGAATTCCCTTGCTTACCAAATGCCTGTCACTAGTTGTGTTGATTTCTTGCAAAATCTTCTTTGCAGTATTTTGTCTCTAACAATTTTTTTTGTTGTTCTCAATGTGCTCTTTCAGCTTCCCAAAAACATCTCTAAGACTTCCATTCAGTTCAAACCAATCACAGAACCTATCAGAAGACACTTTTATTTGCCCCCAGAAGTATTTTTTTATTTTCTTGATTGTATTTATACATGGTCATTCAAGTTGTTTTCATAAGTTTTAATTGTGTTATTTGCCTTCTTTAGGTCTTCAATCATTTCTGAGAACTTGTGTTCACTATGTTTTTTTATTTGCTTTGCTTTCTCTTCCCACTATTCTATTTTTACCCTCTCATTCTCCAATTCTTTACTTAAGTTATTGTTTGCATGTCCCACATTCTCCATGCTTTTCTATATACTTAATGAAGAGGATTTTTCATCCTCAATTTTTTTTCACTCTGTTCCAATTTTTTCGTCAAAGTTTTTAGTTTTGCGTCCATATGTTCTTGCTGTCTAGTTTCTTCTTTAGAGAATGAATTTTTTATCCCTTTCTCTTATCCTTTGTACTTGTTTTCTGCAGCTTTGTCCTTTACCTTTTCATTTGTTATGTCTGGCTTTAACTTATCTATTGTGCCCTGAAACTTTCCTTTCTCTCTCTCCAACTTCATCACTGAACTGTAGACCACTTGGTTGGTCATTTTCGACACATTTATCTTGTCCACATTTTTTATTTTGAATAAATTTGTTTGGAGGGTGCTAACTTGAAATTGAGATGGATCTAACTCACTCTCTAGTGGATTGTTATCTATAGCTGGGGGCATAACAACCATGAACTCCATCATATGTTTCTTTGGGTCATAAGTGGGAAATAACATTTTTGATGCAGGTTCTGCATCATGAGCTACAAAAACTTCTTCCATCTTCAATGTCTTACTATTTTGTCTATTCCTATTTTTTGATTGTTCAAAGTTAGTTACAAAATCATTATAATGAAAATCAGGGTTTTCTGACACAATTGAATGTTTGAATGTTGAAATAGCATTTTCACTAATGTACAAGCTTCCACCTATGTTGCCTCTGGTTCTGCTAATTCCACCATGAGGATTAGCATTACCCTGACCCATTACAAAAGGAGTTATTGGACTATTCTGAGGGTTTTGTCCTAAAGGTGTGGCAATTGTTGGACTCAAAGTCCCCATTGCCAGTGTTCTACTACTACTTGTCATAACCTTTTTCTTCTTTATACTACCTTGATCTATGGGATCCACTAATCCCATGTCCACCTGTAATGTCCTTTTCAGACCACTAGTTGTACCCATAATATCCACAACTTTGGGAGTGGCAATTGCTTCAGATTGAATATGAGTACTTGGAACAGGTGTAACTAGATTTGAAGTTGGAATAAATGAAATTGACTGAGTATTATTTTTTGTTGATGAATCTATGATGATTGAAGTCCAAGGCCTAGTTTCTGACCATATTTTGGTGGAGCTGATGGGTCAGGTGGAGACCAAGACCCTTGTCCACTAGTACCCAGACCACCAAAACTTGGGTAGCCCATTTTTTCTACAATATCTGCCCCTTTGGTATATTTATCTTTTATGGACACATCAACTCCTCTACTAATTGAATATACTTTACTAGATATGGGATTCACAGAATCCTTCTCATTATCTGGATGATCATCATCGTCGTGATATACTTCAGTTGGATGATCCTTATTCCATAGTTTTCTAAACATTGTATCCTCTTCCACATCATAAAGATCTCCAGAGGTCTTTGGCTCACTGAGATTCTTCCTCATTTTCTAAAAATTAGAAATTTTGGTTTGAGTCCAATTATCATCCATACATTCATCCATTAGGTCTTTTTGAATAGATTTTGTAGATGGTTCAACAACTTTCTGGTAGAAATTGTACAATGTCGTGGCCTGCACTTTTCCTTTCTATTTGTGAAATGCCATAATTTGTGATCACAATTCCTTTATTGAAATATTATTTTCAGTATCATATTTCTCCATCTCTTTTTTGACCTCATCCCAGGACTCCAGATTTTAAATTTTTCTATCAATGGCATACTTTCATGTTGACATTTTCTTGTAGAGCTCCCATTCTCTCTAAGCTTTGTTCCAATTATGTTTAGTTGATCATACTATCAGTAAGTGTCAACATCAAAGTGAAAAATTGAAAAAAAGGCTTGTGCCACTTTGAATCCTCTTCTCTCATATGTGAACCCTCCAAATGAGAAAGACAAGGAAGGAAAAATCAATTTATTTTGCAAACCATTAAAGAGTACATATGTGCTCTCCATTTTCCATACATATTCCAATGCAAATACCCTCTCTATTACATGTATTGGAAGTTTTTAGGGTTCTACCACTGAACCATAAAACCTTAACATAGTGTACTCTTCCATGAAGTATCCTTCAACCAATTTTATTTGACTTCTGAGTTGAATGAAATCTATACAAGTATCAAGAAGTCTAGGAATTGGAGTGCCTATAATAAATAGTAAAGTTTTAAACCAAGAGATTTGAAAAATTTAAAATGTGGGATGTAGGTGTTTAGGATTTTAAATACCCATAGTTTTGATTTTCGCACACTATGACTGGGAAGAGAGATGAGAGACTTTGTTTCTTTACTCAGACCTCAATCCTCAACCTAGAAATTTAGAATCTGTAACCCCTTTCTAAACCTCCAAACTACTTATACTTATAAATGAAAAACATAGATTGGAAACTTAAAGCACAAAAATTGTAAAATCTATAGTTGTCGCACTTGTCACTAACCGTGTGAGTGGACACGTGTCATGAATCCGGAATGGGTTTACAAAAATGGGTTTTCTTTTCCCTTTCAGCCCCAAATACAACTTTGTTTGTTGATCTACAATCATCAAATGATCATTATTATTCATTATCTACTGTCATGGCCCCATGGGTCCCATTAACTCACCTAGTCACTTGACTCACCTCACGAGTCAGATGTCATCATCAAATGACATTATTGGTAGATCATGCGAGTGGAACGTGTTTAGTGACACATCTCATGATTCCAAAATGGGTTTGAAAAAATGTGGTTGCTTTTCCCTTACATCCTGAAATACATCTTTAGTCGTTGATCTACAATCATCCAACAGTCTTTGTTAGTCACTATTTGGTCACAAGTCACCAGTCACTAGTCGGACGTCATCATCAAATGACATTATTGGTAGACTGTCTGAGTGGAACGTGTTTATTGACATGTGTCATGATTCAGGAATGGGTTTGATAAAATGGGGTTGCTTTTCCCTTTCATCTCGAATCCATCGTACATCATCGATCTGTGCTCATCCAACAGTAGTTATTTGCAACGGATATTGTTAAATGTTATAATGTTATTTTTTCCTTTATAGATATTAATTAATAATGGATAATAACATTTAAAGTTATTTAATTTAATAGTAAAAATTTTAGCCAATCAAATTCAAAATGCACTATTTTTTTAATAATATTACATTGTAATAAATTTCTTAAACTTTAGTTACTTTCCTTGTTACTTCGGTGAATTGATGAAGCGGTTATCTCTTGATCTCATAACAAGGTCAAAGTTAAGGTTAGTGTTGAGAGATTACAAGAATTTTGTGGTCAGTAACTCGCTAGCTCTTGCAAACAAACATGAGTTAAAGTAATACTTTTTATTGATTATATAGTATACTTAAAGTTAAAATGATATTTTTTATTCATTATAACTTTAACATTGATAATCATATTTGTTGGCAAGTTGACTATACTAATATATATGACTATTATTTAGTGTTTTGATTATGGAAACAAAGTCATATGATGGTATAGAGTCAGTGCAAGTAGTTAGAACATCAAAATTTGGTGAAGTATGGAAGACTAGACAGTTTGCAAAGCACTAGGTAAATAGAGCATCAATGCACATGTGTATGATTGAGTCTTGGCATGCACCTTTGAATATAAGCTTGTTGATATGTAATCATGCTAAGTCTAAGAGAACATGATTAGATGATTCAGTATGATGAAGATATAGCCAGTTGAAGTGGTACAGACAGTAAGCGGCAGAGCAGAACAGAGCATGGAGCCGATTGTTGGTATTTTAATTAGCGGTTATAATATTGTTTTGTAAAGGCTCTGCACCTATTGTATTTAGGTTATAGACATGTTAATATCTTTGGTTTCAAACACACTTGAGCTAATTCACTTGGAAGCATTGTATGTAATACGTTGAAGACTGACCTAGTTAATAGTTTTGTTTGCGCTTGTAAATAAGACATGCGCCCTTGTAATTAAGCATGGAAGTTGAATAGGAAGTAGATAAGAGCATAGCAGAGGTATGAAAAGACAATTTCAAATGTTGTAGTGCTTTACAAGAAGCTAAAGCATAAGCGCACAAAGGAACTAATCTGACAAGAAGTGTCACAACAACAGTTCACCTTGTAGATATAGTGTGTATCTGAGACCCAGAAGGTTGTAGCCTTCACTCACTTGAGCAGTGAGCTCTAGGACAGGGTGTCCCCACCCCTAACATGGTTAATTATAAAAGAATCCTAACAGGTTCTGACCCTTGACCAGGTCACTGTACTAAAAGAATTGTAGAGATCAACTCCTAACAGGGATCATAAAACACTAGTGCATTTCTTAGTAGGTGTCAATTCCCACCGGGGTTTTTTGCCTATTTGGGTTTCCCCGTAATCATCTTTGGTGTTATGTGTTATGGTTTTTTATCTTGCTTACATTAATATTTATTTCAGTACTTAAGAAATTAAGTTGAAGTTCAAGATATCAGAAAAAGTAATAATATATAGAACATTGATTCATCCCCCCCCTCTCAATGTTCCCATTCCTAACAATTGGTATCAGAGCTTTGGTCCTCTAAAGACAGGTTTAACCACTTGAAGAGATCATGGATTCGAAAGAAGTGAAACATCTAAAGAAGAATCTTGAAGAAGTTCTTGAAGACCTTCACAGATCTAAGAAAGAAATTGAAGAACTAGAACTAAAGGTTAGTGGCTCACAAGAACTCATTAAGAAATTGAAAAAGGATTTAAAAGATTTTTCTACAAGTGACTCAGGGATAATGATCAAAAAGATGAATGAAGAAAACACATCTCTAAAGGATCAGATTGAAGATTTAGATGAAAAGCTATGCAACAATAAAGAAGCCTATGAAGAACATGTCAAAGAAAATAAGCAGTTAGATGAAGAACTGAGACAAGAAAACATAAAAATCTTGGAGTTAGAAAACATCAAGAAGCAAATGGAATCTGAATTGACTGAAGCAAAGAATCATATCAAAAATTTGTACACAAGCAAGGATTTAATAGAATCACAATTGTATGCTCGAAAGCTAAAAGGAGATACCATTGGTATTGGATTCAATGAAGCCCAAGTTCAGATTAATGCTATGTGAGATAGAATGAAATCTCCTAAAGAACATATAGAAGCCAAGAAGACTAACAATCTTACTGAAGATGAGCACAATCCTACAAACAAAATTTTTTATGTTTGTAACAAGCATGGACATATAGCAAAATATTGTAAAGAGGTAAGACCTTTCAATGGATACTATTATTCATGCAATAAGTTTGGTCATAGAGCTATGAATTGTAGATGAAATAAAAGAAATCAAAATTAGCAAAATTAGGGAAGTCATCCACCATAGAATGTAAGAAGTCCTTAGAACATTACATGTCAGATATGTAATTATAATGGTCACACAACTAAACAGTACAAAATGGTAACCCACATCAATGCACTGAGGATATCAGGCCTGCAATCATTTGTCACTCATGTAACAAGGTTGGACACATCTCTAGGTTTTGCAGAACAAAAGCGCAAAGATATGAAAGCCCTAAAAATACAAAGGGATCAATATTGGATGAAGAAAGAGAAGTCAAGTTTGTGAAAGCTACATAAGATGTGAGCTTGATTTGGAAGGAAGAAAAGTCAGATATTGTTGGTGAAATAGTTGAGGATGCATCCGTAATGGATGCACCTCCTATTTATGGTTAAAATGCACTTCAGAGTATGCACCTTTGGATATAACTGTTTGAAGACTAGTTGATGTAGTATGAAAGAGTGCACTGCCTAATTGATAGGAGAGACAAAGAACAAAATTCACAACTACATTTTATGTTTACACAATAAGCATTAATTGTAGAAAACCACTTTATAGTCACCAGAGAGTCACTAATCACTCATTTCCAATAAATATTAAGCATTTTGAGATCATAGGAGCACTAGCAAATGATTTGTGAAGCGTTGCAGTTGAATTCATTAGTGAAGAAGGTAGATTGATTGTTGGAAGCCCTAGTTTAGACGTGATAATCCAGAAACCCTTGGAAACCTCTGTGAACTGATAAATCAAGTAATTCATGGCTACACAAGTTGTTTTTTATGTTGCTAAAAGGATAAGATATGTGTTTAAGAAGCATCCTTTCAAATCCACCCTAGATGACCTAGAAGGAGCCCTTTCTAGAACCCTAATGGGCATTATGCACATAGAAGACATACGTGCATATGTGTATTGCAAAAAGGAACCAATTGGTTTGGATAGAATTAGGTTTCACCTTGAGTCAATGATGAATTTTGATAAAACATTCATGGATGAGTTTGTGCACCTTGAGAATCACCCAATCATTGAGTATGCTACAGCCAATGAATTCCATGAATCCAAATGGATTAAGATCCTGTTGAGTAGAATTCATGATGACCTATTTTGGATAGGTGAATTTATAGTTAGAATCATAGTTGATTTCATTTATGAGATGACAGGGCTATCAAAGATAGACACCATTCTTCCAGTTGGTAAGGATGTCAGAAAATTGGTTGAGCAAGCTTGTAAGTCACACAGTGACAAGAGAAGTATGACCATAGAGCCAATTGAGGAGAAAGACATTAATTTATTGGCTATGATTCTTGGTTATAGATTTTAGCATGCAAATAGGGTCAATAGTGTGTCCGCAACCACTATCCTTGCAGTTATTAGAATTGTGAAGGAGAATGGAGAATTCAACTTGTGTGAGATCTTGCACGCATAGTTGATTGACAACATAAGGGCAATCAAACATGACAAGAGAAAAATATTTAGGTTTGGATCACTGATTATCTATATGTACTTTCATAGAGTTTGAAAAGTCTCAGATTTATACCTTGATAAAAACATGCCTACTATGCCACAAATATCACGTAAGGCATCAACTAGAAGTACTCTGAAAGATTTTATGGAGTTAGAGATAAAAACATTCAGGATAAAGATGCAGATGAGGTATAGGATACCTGAAAGCATAGTTGAAAAGTATAAGGATTGTATTTTTTTTATGGTGGAAATAGACATAGCTTGTATGGAAGTTGTTAATCCTAGAACTAATTGGATTCATCCACTTGGTTATGAAGTAGAGGAATAGGTTTTGGAAGCATATGCACAAGTTCTACTTATAATGCCCAAGGATCCAAATGAGCCTAGGTGGGGAACATATGAGGAGAAAACCAGATAGGTAGATGCAATCCTAAATAGTGCAACGACTAGGAGGAAAGCCTTTGAGATCACATCAGAGATACTTAAGATTCATGGTGTCACTCAGGTTGATTTGGATAAAGCTAGAGAAGCTAAGATAGCTATACAAATTGAGAGTGCATCCACTATGGAAGCCAAGATAGAGAAGATTGATGATGCTAAGATGAAGAAAGTAAAGATTGAGAAAACTATTGATCCAAAGGAAAAGGAGAGTAAGACAAATGATGTCAATCTTGTGTCCTCAGACACAATTGACTTGGAGTCCACTAAAGCATCTCCTAAGATTCCTAAGAAGAAGAAGCAAACAAATGCAAGTCATCCATCAACATGAGCCACAAAAAGCAGAGGCAAAAATGTGCAACCACCTCCTGATGTAGGATTTTTACCAAGTTTACAAGTGTTGAGATCTAGAGTGGTAGATGAAGGTAGACTTGATCAGATATCAAAGTTTTATGATAGATATCATGAGATAGAAAAATCTAAGATCCATGATATGCTAATAAAACATATGATCAAATTTAAGAAGACTATGCTAGAACTGAAGACATTGATTCCAAATAAAATTTGGGATATTGTGGACTCTTTGAAAGGGCAAACTAATGAAGAAGACTTCAAAATCAAAGAAAAGACACTAGATGACAATCTACCAGTATGCTTAGTTGAAGAGAAGGCCTTATTAATGGACTTAGTAAAGCCACACCTTAGAACTAAGATAAGAACCTTACATATTATGAATAAGGGTTATGAATTGATTGCCAAGGAGATAGAAAAATCCTTTGAGAAGGTGTTTCTAGAACAACACATGCAACCTACATCTACACCCACAACTCAAGCACCTATTGAGCAAGCCAAAGCTGTTGAGAGCATAAATGGACCTATGACAGGTCCACAAGACTCAGCACCCACTATGATAGCAACCACAGATGCTACGGTATCTGTGCCCATGCCTGAAGTCAAGAAATATACAATAATGATTGATAATGTGGAGATATCAATGGCAGCCACTAACAAAGACTTAGACAAATTTGAGGAAGCCTTTGTGACTACACAAGAGGTAGAAATACTATGTGGTGATAATTCACCAAAGTAGCAAGAAGATGTATTGATTGAGGATCTAATAGGACAAGAAGAGGAAGAGGAGGAAGAAAAGGAAAATGAGAAAGAAGAAGAAGATGAGAAAGAAAAATAACCAATAGATGAACCTGTTACCCAAATTTCCCTGTTTCATACAAATTTGGCTATTTCTGTTCCAAGGTCTACATTTTAATCTTGCCGAGCACCCCTAAAAATTTTATGGCTTTATGTCCTTTCTTCTGGCTTTTGCAATTCATTCTATTCCCCTGGTCTGTAATTCAAAAATTCATAAATATAGTCGTTACCCCAAAAAGACCATAGCAAACCCTAGGTCGATTTCTTTTCTACCGTTACCTTTTCTGGCTACTTAAATCCCTCTAAATGCACATGCCCTTTAAAAGTGACCACTTCATGTGTTAGCCACTAGGTTGTCGAGTGGGTCCCTTTTTAATATTTCCTACAAAAGCCTAGGTCTTCCCAGCAAATATTTTCTCCTGACCTTCCCTTTTAAGTTGTGGTTGTCGCATGTGTTAGGCCATTTTTTTGTGATAGTAAAATCCTTTGAAAATGGCCTCCTCCCTGTAGATGTTTCATGGTTTGTGTCCTGCCCTGTGTTCCTTGTGCTGTTACCAGGCTCTGGTCCAATTTGCACGTGCTAATTCGCAAAATCCTGAAAGTTATTTGAGTTTCAAGGTCCACGGGAGGCATTTTCAAAATCTACCACAGTGTCGAAAACCCATAGTGTTTTCAAAAGTCCATGATGTTTTCAGTCTGTGTGTCTTCGGCCTTCATTGTTTTCAACCCTGTGCTTCCTGCTTTTGTGCGCTTATCCTTTGGTGTTGAAACCTCTGTGTGTTTTCAGTCTTCCACTATGTCAAAAACCCTGTGTGTTTTTGACCTCCCAGTTCCATGTCTACCGGCATTCCTTAAGTGTGCAAGTGTGATGACAGATGGGCCTGGGCCTTCAAATGCTCTTCCTGGTTAGCTGTTGCATGACCGCATTTCAGACTTTTCTGACATGTGATCATGCGACCACCTACCATCTATCTGCGTGGTCCCGGTTCTTCATGGTTTTCAGCTGCCTAGTGGTTAGTCTTCCTTCTGGTGACCTGTCGACTAGCAGTTATCTTTTGATCTCTGAGTGTTTGGCAGTTTCGGCTAGCATTCAATGATCTGGTTACTGTGTTGTCGCAT
The DNA here is from genome assembly GCA_027943335.1 of Chamaecyparis obtusa. Lineage (NCBI taxonomy): Eukaryota > Viridiplantae > Streptophyta > Pinopsida > Cupressales > Cupressaceae > Chamaecyparis > Chamaecyparis obtusa. Next base: position 213,003 of record BSBK01012186.1, read on the forward strand.
AATCTCTTCATTCCTAGTGATTAGTGGCTAACATCTCATGACTTGGTGAATGATTAGTCACGTAGTCACTGAATTCTTGGCAGTTTGTTGGTGGGCCCATTGTCAGTGGTGGTCGTGTGGCAGCTTTTGGTTGGCTGTCACAAGATCGCATAGCCCAGTTTTTGGCTATGCGATCATGCAACGGGTCGACACGTGTCCTTGGGGCCCGGTGTGAGATGGTAAGGTGGTGTTTGCAGTGGTGACGTGCTAAGTTTTTATTAGTTGTCAGTGTTCCTAGTGGCAAAGGGTTTGCAAGTGGGTCCTGTGGTAGGACATGATAGTGTGTTTTCCTATCATCAAGATTGTAGTGATGAACAAGTCTTCTGTTCAAATCATTTTCCTTCTTTTTTCAAGTATGATACTGATTGTGACAGTGTTGAAGACTTTTCTTTCAACAGTTGGGACAAAAATTCTTTGGGTGAAAATGATGATGCAGTGTTCCCCTGTCACCAAAGTTTTGATGAAGACCTTCACTTGGTTCATGATCTAGTTCATGAAGACATCATTGATGAACCAAGTTGCTTAGTGGCTGAAGCAATGTGTGAAGATAAATTAGAAGATTCAAGTCCTTCCCAGCTAGGTAACTATATTATAATGCATGATACTCAGTATATTTTATTTTTTGATGCATTACTAGATCAAATTTTTGTTTCTAGTCATCAAGGAGAAGTAGATGATGTTCCCTACTTCTTGGAGTTTGAATATGAATATGATAGTCATGGCTAGAAAAACATGGGTGGTGATCAGTGCAAGTTTATTCTTTAGCCCATGAATATTCACATATGTTTGCAGCAAGGTGGTCATGAAACTTTTAGGTGGCTGGTTGCATATTTGGATGAAAACCAGATTTTTGATGTAGGAGGGTCATTGGTTTTCTTTTGAGGCATTGAGCCTGGTTGTAAATATTGTAAATTCTTTTATAGTCTTTCCCTTTCCTATTGTGTGCTTTTCCTTCCTCTTCCCTACATTTTTTGAGTTCCTTGTTTTGTCCAGTGGGTTGGTCTGCTCTCCCAATGATTCTGAATTCTCGCATGGGCACAAGTTACCCATCGTCCCCAGACAGAGCCACTGTTAGGCTATTTTTCTGTCATAGTCAAATTCTTTGAAAATGGTCTCCTCCCTATAGATGTTTCATGGTTTTTGTCCTTCCCTATGTTCCTTGTGATGTTACCAGGCTCTGGTCCAATTTACACGTGCTAATTCACAAAATCCTAAAAGTTATTCGAGTTTCAAGGTCTACAGGAAGTATTTTCAAAATCTACCACAGTATCGAAAACCCACAATGTTTTCAAAAGTCCATGATGTTTTTAGTCTATGTGTTTTCGACCTTCATTATTTTTGACCCTGTGCTTCCTGCTTTTGTGCGCTTATCCTTTGGTGTCAAAAAATCTGTGTGTTTTCGATCGTCCGCTATGTTGAAAACCCTCTATGTTTTTTACCTCCCAGTTCCATGTCTATTGGCATTCCTTAAGTGTGCAAGTGCGATGACAAGTGGGCCTAGGCCTTCAAATGCTCTTCCTAGTTGGCTATCACATGATCACAAGTCATACTTTTCTGACATGCGATCATGCGACCACCTGCTACTTGTCTGTGTGGTCCCAGTTCTTCATGGTTTTTAGCTACCTGGCGGTTAGTCTTCCTTCTGGTGACTTGGCGACTAGAAGTTATCTTTTGATCTTTGAGTGTTTGGCAATTTCAGCTAGCATTCAGTGATCTGGTGACTGTGTTGTCATGTAATCTCTTCATTCCTGGCGGTTAGCGGCTAACATCTCATGACTTCGTGAATGGTTAGTCGCATAGTCACTGAATTCTTGGTAGTTTCTTGGTGGGCCCATTGTCAGTGGTGGTCGTGTGGCAGCTTTTGGTTAGCGGTCAAATGATCGCATAGCCCAGTTTTTGGCTATGTGATCATGCGACCAATCAACATGTGTCCTTGGGGCCCGGTGTGAGATGCTAAGGTGGTGTCTGCAGTGGTGATGTGCTGAGTTTTGATTGGTTTTCGGTGTTCCTGGTGGCAAAGGGTTTGCAGGTGGGTCCTGTGGCAGGTGTGACCCGGCGGTTGTAACGAGTAGTGGTGAGACACGTGGCATCAGGTAGGCCCAGGTGGGGTCTTGGTTTTGGTGGTCTAGACAAAAGGAATTGGCGGTGCTGATAAAGTGTTGTCTTGTCATGCATTCATGGGATGATTTGGTGGTTCGCTAGTTTGTCTAGCGACTTGGCAAATAGCAGTCGCAGAGTCGCTAGATTTTTAGCAAAAGGTGCAAATCTTTTCGCGAGCTGGTGGAAGTTCTTTGGTTGCTAGTTCACCAGATATGTGGGGCCGGTGTTTGTAATGGCGGTTGCAGTGGCAGTTAATGTTCATGGGCTATCACATGTTCGCATAACCCATTTTCAGGTTATGCAATCATGTGACCAAGTATGATTCGTAGCCTATTTCCTGTGGCGGTGAAGTGTGACTGTGTGGTTACGCGACTGGAGGTGAATGGTCAAGAAAACATAAAACCTATGAAATGCAAAGTAGCTATTGGGATTCAAATTCAAATTTTCCAAAGGGTTTGCAGTGACAGGAAGTACCGGATTTTATGGTTTCTTCAGTGGTTTTTGATCTGGTTGGTGGCATCAGTTGTTGCAAAGTGGTCCAGAGGCTCTGTGGTCATTTGCAGAGGTGGTTTTGTACCTAGTTCCATGTGGTTTTGAGCTCAAGGAGCATTTTGCAAGTGGCCGTTTATACTTATTCTCATGGCATTCCCTGGTGTTCTCTACTAGGCTCACAGGTTTTCATGATTGTAGATCTGTTTGAGATTTCTTTATCCAGGTTGCTTGGTTTCCTGCCCTTGTAATAAATTCTAATGTAATTTTGATTGGTGTGGTGGTTGAAACCCTAACCCTAGCTATCCGTAGCTTGTTGCATTCTCTCTGAGAATTCCATGGTAGCTAGTGGTATAAAGTGTCAAATTTTTGACTTGTTAGAGGTCCCATTCTGTTTTGGTTCCAGTAGGAAATAGGGAAATTTGTCACATTGCAGGAGGTTGAATAAAGTTTCTAGACATCTTTTGTAGGTTATTGAAGTGGTTGTCTCATTTTTGGTATAGACATGTACATGATTCATCAAACTTAATACAATTATTCTCATGCTTTCATGTCTCTCCTTGGTGTCAGTCTTGTGAGTTTTGGATTTTTTGATCCATTGCATTGGGTTGCCTTTGCATATGCTCTAGTCTTTAGTTCTTGATCTAGGATCAAGTGAAATATACTTCAGATAGGGCATAGATTCATTTTGTTTGTCTACATAAGGATCTTATAAGCAGTGGGTGGGCTGAGATAGTTGTACTTATGGCTTTGAATCTTTGACAGTAGTTGGTTCATGCTTCTGTATTTGCATTTGATGATTTTCCCAATGGATAATGGCATTGATCAAGGATTAGTACATTCAGTTGAGTCTAATGTTTGATGGGTTTTGGCTATTTCCTGCATCTCTATATATCAATACCATTTCAAATAATACCCTTCATAAGTCCATTTTACCTTGCAGAGCTCCCACACTTGGAACTAACCACTCCTAACATCATTCTCAAGGCATATTGGCAGCCTAAGTGGCATAAGCATTTTCAAACACCAACAAGATGGCGACTCTGCTAGGGAAGAACATAAGGAAAACCTATTAAGGAGCTCTGGTTGCTGCTATATTGAAGTAGTCAAAACTTTTTGACCAAATTGGTTTGGCCCATCCGAGTCACCAACAAGATGACGACTTTGTTGGGGAAGAGGTAAAAGACAGCAAGCTTCCTTGCTTGGCTGGATCATCCCAAAGTCTCAGTTGAAGATCATAGTTAGAGAGTCTGATATAAAAATGCATTTGTAATATCTTCTCACCTAGTTGTGAGTGGTGGTTCTAATTTGTCTCTGTTTAATCAGTGCATCTTCTGATAAATAGTGCATGTTATCCTGGTATAGTTTTGTGTTGGTTGGAAGAAAAAATAGTAAATATTTTCTCTCTAAGGAGGTGGCAGCTCTACATGAAAAACTTATCTCATGGAGTTCCATGCTGAGCTCAAGATCTGCCCTATCTTTCAGTCACCAAAGTCTCTACTGCAAAATTCCAAGTATTTATGATTAAAAATGTTTCTCTATCAAGTGTTAAGCACTGCATAAAGGGATGAGTATTAGTGGGCAGTTCTTTGTTGACCCTATCATGAGTGATATTGATTATGAGAATCTTCTCATCAAGATTGCTACTCTTAAGAAGAGGATTGCAGAGAGCAATGCTGAAATCTGGCAGTTAGAGGAGGACAAGAGGTTGCTAGGATTGGTGGCTCCTGATAATGTTCATGGGGAGGTCATTGTTTCTGATATTGAGTCTTATTATGTAGAAAGTGTTGACTATGAAACTAATTCTGAGATCAGTTCATATGAGGATGTTGAAGATGAATCTGAGGTTGATAGCATTTCCATCTTGTCTGCAGATTTTTCTTCTTTTCAACATTAGGATTATTTCTTCTTGTCTCGGTTGGATGAGTTTTGTGTGAAGAGGAAAATATTGAATATGATGCAGATGATGATTCCTACATAGGCTGCTTCACACAAGATGATTTAAGGCCAGAGTTCTTAGTTCTTGTTCCTAGCAGGGATGTAGCTGATGAAGAGGAAAATGAAGCCCAAAGTCCATTAAGCAGTGAAAGGATTTCAACACTCTTGGTTGAAGAATTTTAGAGGTATGCCCTTGCTTTGGATTTTGATTTGTAGTTCCCCTATGATGTACCCTTTGACACTAATAATGAGGCTAGTCTTCAAAGTGATAGTGATGATTCATGTTCATCAGAGATCCCCTCATGTAATAACCCTGCAGAAGAAGAGGTAGAAGGACATAATAGTATGTTTTCCTATCATCAAGATTACAGTGATGAACAAGTCTTTTGTTTAAATCCTTTTCCTTCTTTTGTCAAATACTGATTGTGATAGTGTTGAAGACTTTGCTTTCAGTAGTTGGGATAGAAATTCTTTGGGTGAAAATGATGATGCAGTGTTCCCCTATCACCAAAGTTTTGATGAAGACCTTCACTTGGTTCATGATCTAGTTCATGAAGAGATCATTGATGAACCAAGTTGCTTAGTGGCTGAAGCAATGTGTGAAGATAAATCGGAAGATTCAAGTCCTTCTTAGCTAGGTAACTATATTATAATGCATGATGCTTAGTATGTTTTATGTTCTGATGCATTACTAGATCAAATTTTTGTTTCTAGTCATCAGGGAGAAGTAGATGATGTTCCCTACTTCTTGGATTTTGAATATGAATATGATAGTCATGGCTGGAAAAACATGGGTGGTGATCAGTGCAAGTTTATTCTTCAGCCCATGAATATTCACATATGTTTGCAACAAGGTGGTCATGAAATTTTTAGGTGGCTGGTTGCATATTTGGATGAAAACCAGATTTTTGATGCATGAGGGTCAATGGTTTTCTTTTGAGGCATTGAGCCTAGTTGTAAATATTGTAAATTCTTGTATAGTCTTTCTATTTCCTATTGTGTTCTTTTCCTTCTTGTTCCCTACATTTTTTGAGTTCCTTGTTTTATCCAGTGGGTTGGTCTACTCTCCCAATGATTCTAAATTCTCGCATGGGCACAAGTTACCCATCGTCCCTAGACAGAGCCAATGTTAGGCCATTTTTCTATCATAGTAAAATCCTTTGAAAATGGCCTCCTCCCTGTAGATATTTCATGGTTTGTGTCCTGCCTTGTGTTCCTTGTGTTGTTACTAGGCTCTGATCCAATTTGCACATGCTAATTCACAAAATCCTAAAAGTTATTCGAGTTTCAAGGTCCGTAGGAAGTATTTTCAAAATCTGCCACAGTGTTGAAAACTCACAGTGTTTTCAAAAGTCCATAATGTTTTCAGTCAATGTGTTTTTGGCCTTCATTATTTTTGACCCTGTGCTTCCTGCTTTTGTGCGCTTATCCTTTGGTGTCAAAAACTCTGTGTGTTTTCGGTCTTCCGCTATGTCAAAAACCTTCTATGTTTTTGACCTCCCAGTTCCATGTCTGTCGGCATTCCTTAAGTGCGCAAGTGCGATGAAAGGTGGGCCCAGGCCTTCAAATGCTCTTCTTGGTTGGTTGTTGCATGACCACATGTCATAATTTTCTAACATGCGACCATGCGACCACCTGCCACCTGTCCGTGTGGTCCCAGTTCTTCATGGTTTTCAGCTGCCTGGCAGTTAGTCTTCCTTCTGGAAACTTGGTGACTAGCAGTTATCTTTTCATCTCTGAGTGTTTGGCAGTTTCAGCTAGCTTTCAGTGATTTGGTGACTATGTTGTCACATAATCTCTTCATTCCTAGCGGTTAGCGGCTAACATCTCATGACTTGGTGAACGGTTAGTCACGTAGTCACTGAATTCTTAGCAGTTTGTTAGTGGGCCCATTGTCAATGGTGGTTGTGTGGCAGCTTTTGGTTGGCTTTCGCATGATCACATAGCCCAATTTTTGGCTATGCGATCATGCAACCGGTCGACATGTGTCCTTGGGGCCTAGTGTGAGATGGTAAGGTGGTGTCTGTGATGGTGACGTGCTGAGTTTTGATTGGTTGTCGGTGTTCCTGGTGGAAAAGGGTTTGTAGGTGGGTCATGTGGTAGGTTTGACTCAATGGTTGCAATGAGTAGTGGTGAGACACGTGGCATCAGGCAGGCCCAGGTGGGGTCTTGGTTTTGGCAGTCTGGACAAAAGGAATTGGGGGTGATGATAAAGTGTTGTCTTGTCGCATATTCGCAGGATGATTTGGCAGTTTGCTAGTTTGTCTAGTGACTTGGCGAATAGCGGTCGCGGAGTCGCTAGATTTTTAGCGAAAGGTGCGAATCTTTTCATGAGCTGGAAGAAGTTCCTTGGTCGCTAGTTCAGTAGATATGTGGGGCCGATGTTTATGGTGGTGGTTGCGGTGGTAGTTAATGTTCATGGGCTGTCACATGTTTTCATAACTCATTTTAGGGTTATGCGATCATGCGACTAAGCATGATTTGCAGCCCATTTCCTGTGGTGGTGAAGTGTGACTGTGTGGTTGTGCGACTGGAGGCGAACGGTCAAGAGAATATAAACCCTATGAAATGCAAAGTAGCTGTTGGGATTCAAATTCAAATTTGCTGAAGGGTTTGCAGTGACATGAAGTACCAAATTTTATGGTTTCTTCAGCAATTTTTTATCTAGTTGGTGGCCCTGATTGTTGCGAAGTGGTCCAGAGGCTCTGTGGTCATTTGTAGAGGTGGTTTTGTACCTGGTGTCATGTGGTTTTGAGATCAAGGAGCTATTGCAGGTGGCCGTGTGTACTTATTCTCATGGCATTCCCTAGTGTTCTATACTAGGCTCGCAGGTTTTCATGATTGTAGATCTGTTTGAGATTTCTTTATCCAGGTTGCTTGGTTTCCTGCCCCTGTAATAAACTCTGATGTAATTTTGATTGGTGTGGTGGTTGAAACCCTGACCCTAGCTATCCATAGCTTGTTGCATTCTCTCTGAGAATTCCATGGCAGCTAGTGGTATAAAGTGTCAAATTTTTGACTTGTTAGAGGTTCCATTCTATTTTGGTTCCAATGGGAAATAGGGAACTTTGTCACATTGTAGGAGGCTGAACAGAGTTTCTGGACATCTTTTGTAGGTTATTGAAGTGGTTGTCTCATTTCTGGTATAGACATGTACATGATTCATCAAACTTAATACAATTATTCTCATGCTTTCATGTCTCTCCTTGGTGTCAGTCTTGTGAGTTTTGGATTTTCTGATCCATTACATTGGGTTGCCTCTGCATATGCTCTAGTCTTTAGTTCTTGATCTAGGATCAAGTGAAATATACTTCAGATAGGGCATAGATTCATTTTGGTTGTCTACAGAAGGATCTTATAAGCAGTGGGTGGGCTGGGATAGTTGTATTTATGGCTTTGAATCTTTGACAGTAGTTGGTTCATGCTTCTATATTTGCATTTGATGATTTGCCCAGTGGATAATGGCACTGATCAAGGATTAGTACATTTAGTTGAGTCCAATGTTTGATGGGTTTTGGCTATTTCCAACATCTCTATATATCAATACCATTTCAAATAATACCCCTCACAAGTCCATTTTACTTTGCATAGTAGAGTTGACTGAATGGATACCTGGTTAGTATTTAGTAGTCCTTTACTATGATCCACTTTATGAATCCAGATGTACAAGGTATGTAGTGAGTTTGAATTTTGCCTGGATTAGGTGCACCCACCTTGGTTTTGTAGAGCCAAAAGTAGAAGAGGGCATATTAAGTCCCTATAGTTGGTCTAATTGCCTTGCAGAGCTCCCACACTTGGAACTAACCACTCGTAACATCAGTCTCAAGGCATATTGGTAGCCTAAGTGGCATAAGTGTTTTCAAACACTAACAACATGTTCACAAGAAATATTCTTTTCCCTTGCGACCATGTGATAGGGTGACCCCTATTTGGGCGGGCCCTTTCTTCATTTTCAACTATCAACGCTTCATACCAGTGGGTCTGCTGCCACATAGTCTAAGGTGTTGACTTTTTATTGGTTGCATGGCTGTGATGTGGAAACAAGTCAGTGATGGGCCCGTGCACCCAAAGTGTAGCGTAGGCCCCAGTTGATCTAAGATCCAATGGTGGTCGCATGTTCGCATGGAATCTTTTGATTCCATGTGATCATGCGATAGTTGTTAGATCCACTTTATTGCTAGGTCTCCAGCGGTGTGTCCTTGGGTGGTGATGTGTTCATTTTTAGTGGTCATCTGGGTGATGACAGGGTTATCACCAGGTTCGATGGTCAGAGAATCTGTAGAGGCACCATTTGATCCAAGATCAACAGCTATCGTATTATCTCATGGGATCTTTTGATCCCATGTGATCATGTGATAGCTGTTCGATCCCTCCGTGTGTTTTGATTGATGTTGTCATGGGTCCAAATTCTTTAAGATAGTTGGCAGTCAAGGAAGATCCAAAGGTGGTCGCATAATCGCATGGAATCTTTTAATCCCATGTGATCGTGCGACCACCATCTGATGCAAGGTCCGAGTTCTCTTGAGTTCTAAGGTGTTAGTCGACTGTGATGTGCTCATTTTCTATTGGCTCTTAACTGATGATGTGGCCTTTGACCTTTTCAAATGGGATTGTAATATCTTTTGTGGGTTTCTTGCTAGTCTGTTGGTTGAATGCAAGGGCACGGGTAGCTCAAAATTGATGTTTTCAAAGGCAGTTGCAGTTGGAAAGGTGATGCAGAGATCTAGACAGCCGTTTTGGTGGATTTTCCTTCTGAGAGTACTAGATTTGATAGTTATGGTAGCTTGAGTTGTAGGGAGGTAGTTGAATCTAGGTTTCTTGTCTATAGGTTCTTTTCAGTACAGGGATAGGCACGCAAAGATGAATATCTGATCGGCCATGATTGTCCAGGATAACATTTATGATCAGAGTTGACAGATTTAGGGTTTTTTTTTATCATGTAAAATCTTTAACCCTAGTTAGGTTTTGGTTCTTGCCTGCGTGCAGGAGGAGATGTATATAATGTTTTTTGGGGAGCTTTTGAAGCTCAGAGTTTACATTTTGTAAAAAGACTTTTTCTCTTTCTGGGAGTTATCTGTGGCATTCTTTCTTCCCTGTGACTTTTACAATTTGTGATCTTTCATTGAAATTTCAGATTCAATAGAGGCTATCCGTGGTATTTTTTCTACCCTCTATTCTTTTTCCTTATCTATATTTCTCTTATTGAGTATGATATATTGGCTTTGTTAGAGAAATCTTGGAGTTCTAGGACCCTTCTTTCATCTTAATTGTGTACTACTATGTTTGATCTAATTTGAGTGAGTTTGTGGGTATACTTTAGCCCCCTATCATTTTGCCTCATTCATGTGCCCCTTTTGCTGAAGAGAACGTTTTCTTGTAGGTCACAGTCTATGTCTTTTGTCTAGGCCTCTCTATGAAATACTTATGCAAGCATGTTTAGAAAGATTGTGTTCTATTAGATCTAAGAACCTTCATGCTAGTTTGGTTACTGTATTGTATTCATTTAATTTCGGTGCATCACCTAGTAGGTAGTTTTCTTTAAGTCATTTCCCTTTCAAGCACTCCTTCTATCCCTTTCCCTCAAAAGATTTACTTTTCACGTCAAGAAGAAAATTAAGGTGATTATCTAAGAGGAACCAGCCTAGAACCTAGAGGTCTCATCTTAGTTAGCATAGGTCCCACAACCTGGAGATGATTCCCATGTTATACTAAGTTATCAAGACCAAGAGAGCTTGAAACAATGGTGCAAACTTAGTGTATAACAATTCTGGCACACCACATGGGACCAATAGGTCATAATTTTCATAGTTCTTGCTAGTTCTGATATGCACCCCATAGGTTGTACACCTAGAAGAGGTCATTGTGTTTCATATCTGGTGACTCTAGAAATTCTACTTGTTTTGAGGATCAGGTGCTAGTATGTTTCAAATTTGTCATGTTCAAATTCCAGCTAATTGTATGAGTAGACATGTCAAGTTATTATGGATAGTCATGTTACTCACCATCTTATTATGAGAGTAATCCTCAGTGGGCTAGTTTTCAACCTTATCAAAGCCACCCAAAATCTCCTTTTATCCCAAGCTTCCATACAATACAAGGCCATCATTATATCCAGCATGCCCCAAATGATTCTTCCCTTGTGCAAGATTATGAGAGAGCCCTCCAACAAGATGGGTCATGGGCACAAAGGGCACAACAAAAAGTGCAAATCCACTTGCCCCATCATGTTTACCACCCACCCATCCTTTCTTAGCCTAATTGGTAGTAGATTTAGAGCTCAGACTCAATGAAAGAGCAAGAAAAGATAAGGAATCTATTGCTTGATCTAATTAAGCAAGTGTCTGAAATCAGAGAGTAGCAAGAGATGGAAGCTCAGGGTTATGAACAAGGGTTCATCTCCAACCAAATGACAGAGACTCTTGTTAATGAGAAAAAAATAAAAAGATTCCAAGAAGAGATTAGACACTAAGATGACATTGAGACAGCAAGGTTGAGATCACAAATTGCTCAACAAGAGGCTGCTAGACCTAAAATTCCAAGCTAGAGGACCCATTTTCCTCAACAGCCTAGACCTGAAGAGCCAGAAAAACATTCATTTCCAAGCTTCAAGATGGGTATGCCTTCTATGTCTCCATTTGAGCCCCCTCAATTTCATATCCCAAGTTTTAAGGCAAAAAATTCCTTCCAAGAGCCTATACTTGAGATGCAGCCTACCACTCTGCAAGAGCAGCCTGTTCAAGAAATTTTTTTATCCCAAGAGGCCCCTCTAGTCTCTTAGGATGATGAAGTGTTGTGGATACCCCAATGGACTCTGCCTCCTGGCTATCAGATGCCAAATCTTTTCAAAGATACTAGTCTAGTGTCTGAGCAAGGACCTATGGTAAATGAGCTTTCATTTGAAGAGGAGGAGAGAAAATCTAAGGTATCAGTGCAAAGTGATGACTGTGGTGAAGTGGGACAATAGGGTGTGGAGATGGAGTTTGATGCCCAGCCTAAGATCTTGGTTGATTTTTTGAATGAGTTTCCCCTCTTTGCTGATGATGAAGAAGAGACCATGCCATTACCTATGGCTGAAGGTCAATCAAAACAAAAGGCCCACCATCAACAAGAGGTTGATATAGAAGGGGATGCTACGCTTTTATTTGATAAGCTATTTGGTTTTGTTGAGAAGGACGATAAGGATGTGATTATAGCCACCTCTGTGAAGTTGTAGTAGCTAGAAGAGATTGATCCTGAAGATATGTTGATTCATGAGCTTGATCTCATCTTTGAGGAGGAGACTTCCCAATGTGCAGAAGATAACCAAAGCTTTATGGAGGATTGTTTGGAGCACATCATAGGAGGCTTGTGTATGGAGCCTGATTGTAAAGAGCCAGTCATTCTTGGGGATCTTTAGGATATTGAAAACTTTGATGAGCTCTTAGCTTGTTTAAAAGTAGAGGATGATAGTCCCCTGTCCATAGAGGATGAGTTGACATGGCTATCCATGATGGAGGGAAACTGTGAAGATAAAGAAGAAGCCATCAAGGAAAGTCCTTCCTTCAGACTTTCAAGAGGCTGCCCCATCAGATACTTGGCATAGAAGGATTTTACTGAGGCCCCTCCATATGGTCAATTAGAGGAAGGTAAACATGATCCTATTTTTGCAGAGGCAGTTAATAATTATTTGACAATTTTTTGTGTGCCTCATATCTTTGTAGCTATCATCATGTGTCCAATGCAAAATATTCTAATAAGGAAAGGTAGCTATTTTTCATAACCAGTGAATGGTTTTGTTTGACCAAGTTTCTGTAACTAGTTAGTTTAGGATAGGTTAGGTTTTCCTTATTTTGTCCCTATTTTCTAGCTTAGTTCCCTATTTTCCAAGAAGTGCTCAAGCACAATTTAGTTCCAAGTTTCTCTGTCAAGAGTTTTGTGTTCCATAAATGACCCCATGCCCAATGGATTACATCAAGGCCACTAGTTTCCAATGTCTAGCAGGCTGACATCTAGCAGAAATTGACAAAATGTTACCTAAATTTCCCTATTTCATAAAAATTTGGCTATTTCTATTCCAAGGTCTAAAATTAATCTTGCTGAGCACCCCTAAAAATTTTATGGCTTTATGTCCTTTCTTCTGGCTTCTACAATTTATTCTATTCCCCTAGTCTATAGTTCAAAAATTCATAAATATAGCCGTTACCCCAAAAAGACCCTAGCAAACCCTAGGCTAGTTTCTATTCTACTGTTACCTTTTCGGGCCACTTAAATCCCTCTAAATGCATGTGCCCTTTAAAAGTGACCACTTCATGTGTTAGCCACTAGGTTGTCGAGTGGGTCCCTTTTTAATATTTCCTACAAAAGCCTAGGTCTTCTCGGCAAATATTTCCTCTTGGCCTTCCCTTTTATCTTGTGGCTATCACATGTTGGCAAGGAATATTCTTTGCCCTTGCAATCATGCAACAGGGTGACACCTATTTGGGTGGGCCCTTTCTTCATTTTCAACTATCAATGCTTCATACCAGTGGGTCCACTACCACATAGTCCAAGGTGTTTACTTTTCATCAGTTGTGAGGTTGTGATGTGGAAATAGGTCAGTGGCGGGCCCATGGACCTGAAGTACAGGGTAGGCCCCAGTTGATCTTGTGTGCTATAATTGTGTCACACTTTTATGAATCATTAAATTCAAGAACACTCAAGAATGAGGTCTCAAAAGTTGATCCATAGCTCCATAGGCATGGAGTGCAAGGGTTTTTAAGAATGCTCTCAGCTATAACTATTTAACCTATAACCTTGCTAGTAAACCATGCAATGGGAGATTCAAATGAAGACAAGGGAAAGAATGCCAATATCCTCAAGAATCAAATGAAAATGCAATGCAAGCTAGATTAAGATGAATATGCAAGCTAAGCTATGAAAATAAAAGATGCAAGTATTACAAAGCCTCCTAGTTAAGCTAGATGAATTAATCTAAATCATAAAGGAAACTAAGCTAAGAATGCCATGAAAATGAAGCTACTATGCAAGAAATGAAACTATGATAACATGTAGATGCAAAGCCAAGAATGCTCCAAATCTTCAAAAAGCTCCAAAGTGACCTAGGAAACCTACAACATAACATTAGCATAAAAAGTTGAGATCTCTAGAATGAAGAAGAGAGCTCTTCTTTTATAAGAAATGAGAAGGAATGAACCATGGAGATTAAGAGGCAAAAGACTTAATCAGCGGTGGAGGTTGAAAGAGGGGTGATCCATGTGCACAAATATCTTCTAATGAGAGTGAAGTGTTGACTTTGAGCCTTATGTGAGACAAAAAAAAGTGCTTTTTCCCTTTTTGTAAAATAGGAATAATGCTTTACTTGTGCAACTTAGGACAAGAGGAAAGGTGTGGCTTTTTATTTAATTAAAAGGGGAGGAGATATTCTTTTTAATCAAATAAAGACTTAGGATAAAATGGTTAGCCCATAGAAAATAATCAAATAAATGATAGAACTAGGATTTGATCAAGAATAAACAATTTATGATTTAGCAAAAGGGGCTAATAGTCTAGGTGACCATTTTTGGGTGTATACATTTGCCCCTTTTTGACTAATGTGTGATTGATCTGGGAACACATGCAGTCAAAGAATGAAGTTGAAATGTGAGATTGATTTGGGATCACAAAGCAACTTAGATTAGCCAAGAAAGCAAGAGATAGCCAAGAAGGCAAGCAGATAGTGATCTGACTCCAAAGAATGAAGTGCAGAGAGATAGAAAATCTTGCATGGTTAGCCTGGTAGTGACAATACTGAACACTTAGGAAAGAGATAGCCAAAAATATATGATGTGTCTACCCCCTCGGGATCGAAAGTGAAATTTGGGTAGAGGGAAAGCAGAAGCAAGAGCAACATGATCCAATCACTAGAAATCATAATTAAAGAGAGAGAATAGAATAACCATCAAGCAGTGAAGATATGCCCCACACATGGGACACGGGGCATGAACCTATCGGTCCCTCAACCCATAAACACCACAGAGTGGGATTTGAACTTGGGATTTGAAAGTGAATGAAAGAATGGAAGTTTGAAAGAGATGGGGATGAAGAGGTGAAGAATGCCCCAGTGAAGATCGAAGGATCCGGCCTCAAAAGGTTAGCCAACTGCATGAAAGAAGAAGAAAGGTGAACACAAATTTTAGTTTCGATCCTGAAATGAAGAGAAAATGATGGGATATGAAAGACAAGAAGCGAAAGACATGATCAAGAAGAAGCGAAAGGTGAGCACAGTTGATTAACAAGTCCATGAAAGATGAAAGGAGAGCTCTCTCCATATGCAAGATGCAAAACTAACTAACATGAACTTAAGAATGCAAGCTACATGAAAAGCAGTTTACTTGCAAGGTCACAAAGCCAATAGACATCTAATATTCATCATTGAGCATTATTGGTAGCATCACAAGGTCATACAATACACACTAGCATAACTATGTGAATCTGAATATGATCTATATCAAATAGAAATGTGGAAATCCCACCTAAGCATCAAAGACATGCAGGTCAAGACGACTAGTGCAGTGAGATTACCTAAGTTTGATATAGTGAGATTATGCTTGTATCAAGACACATGAAGGTCAGGATAACTAGAAGCATGCACTCGCAAAATAGTCAAGGATAATACCTTGTAGGTCCAAATGTCAAGTGGAACAAGCATAAATTCTTAATGACAGGTAGGACCAACAAAATATACCCACAAGTAGATAAAGAAATAAAACATGTTCTCATACCCTCAGTCTTCTAGCTATGCATCATTGAAAATGATCATAGGAGGAGAACACTCAGCAAAGAAATTGTCATAGACAACACACAAAGAAAAATAAAGTCAACAAATCTCAGCAAGTGTGTGTGTGTAGGTCATAGAGTCAAACTTTGAGTATCGCATCTGCCAGTGAGAAATATTGCATCATCTCGACTGCAGGTAGGACATCTGATAAGTGTTGAGAAACACTCGACATGAGGGTAGTGTTGAAAAACATAGTTGGGGTGGTGTTAAAAAACACTATTAGAACCAAGTTGTCCCAGAAACCCAGATGCACAAAGAGACCCAAGACAAGCTCAAAACAATGTATGCCCCCTAGACTAAGACAAGAATCAATTCCAAGCTAGGAGAGGCAAAGCGAGAAGTGGAGCAAAGGAGCGCCATGCAAGACTGATAGACATAGGTGTAGAGGGTCTCAAGCAGCGCCTATTTCTAGGTTTTCACCACTTGATAGATTTATTTCAATTTTTTTAGGACTTTTTATAATTTTTTTGTATTTTTGCTACCAAGGCACGTGTTTCCAGGTTTTCACCAAGGCACTTTTTCAATTTTTTCAAATTTTTTTGATTTTTTTGGCGAGACATCAAAGCGCCTATTGCTAGGTTTTCACTAGGATGATCATTTTTTCAATACTTTTTATGCTTTTTAGGATTTTTTTCAGCATCATATATGATTTTTTTTTTGGAGTTTTTTCAGGATCATAAAGTATGTACAAAGAATGCCCCAGACAGAAACCAGCATCAAGAATCTACTTCCTCTGATGTAGAGAATTGATATGCCCCAGGCCCAAATGCTGCAGCTGTGATGATAGGAGATCTCAACCAGTCCAACCAATAATGACCAGCCCTAAGCAATGTCTGAGGTAGCGAAGGATCATTAGAATGTGATCCACATATGCCATCGTGGATTTCAGCTAGCACTTTTTTTTACTCCTCTATTTCTAGACACTTAAGGAGAGTTCCATCTAGACCCTTCCTATACAAGTCACCAGAGACAAAGGAAAAGTGTAAGGGATGGCAGAAGGAATGGCGTGGTGGATTTGCAGGAGGAATATGAGGTGGAAGATATGAAAAGATGGTAGGATTGTAAGATTTGTGAGTAGGATAGCGTAATTCATCCACTAGGAACTTGAAGTGAGATTTATGCCTTTTCATTTGTAAGATGGACATTGAAGTAACCAAGGCATTAGCAACTTTGTTCTCAGCTCTAGGAATGGGCTGAAGTGTAACAGATATGAGATTATGCTTGAAGTAGTGCACCATTTTTTTGTACAGAATCAGCTTGTCATCTTTTATTTGAGAATCATTGTTTTTGAGTAGATTTTTATTTTTACTTTTCTTAGGTTTTGATACCACCACAATTTGGTTTTCACCATCTGACCATTGCTCTTTTCTTTTGACTTGATGACTGTGATGTTTGATTGTTGATTCAATCCTCTTTGTTGCTAGTTCGCTGGTGGAAGAAGTAACAGGTGTTGATGCGAGATGAAATGAAGTGACTGGTTCAATAGCATTTATGTGAGGGATATCATCTCTGGTGACAAGAAAATTCAAGCCTATAGGGTAAGCTCCAAAAGCGTTAAGATCTAGACTTGTCATAGAAGGACCAGCGCGATCCACTAAAGCAATACATGGAACAAACTCATCAGACCCGACACGAGACTCATCAACTACGTCAGGTGGGTTACAAGAGGTATGAACAACATCAACATCCATATCTGTCATGGGAGGATCTTCTAGAAGAGGCTTAAGATGCCGAGAAGTAGAGATACTCATGTCATTATGTGAGAGATCACCTCTTTGGAGCAGTCGTGCAATGTTGTGACGTTGTCTATCATAGTTCAATGATTCTTTAGGCACATAGGTTCTAGACATAGAGTCCTCAACCATAGCATCAGTAGATATACACTCTTCTCCCCAAAGAAGTGAGGTAGAAGGAAGATCATCTCCCATTTGAACCATAGTGTGCAGTGGTGACTCATCTGTATCTATGTCTGAATTACTAAGCATGGGAGTATTTTTGGAATTATCAAGGAGGGAAAATCTACCCTCATCTTCTCTATAGATCCACTCTTGGACAACTTGTTCTTCTCTTTTTGCTTCTAAAGGAATGGATGAAGGAAAAAAAGTATCAAAGATCATCATAGCAGAAGTGGAAGGCTTCATCTGATCAGAAGGTTTCCCATATGACCTAGGAGAAACATGTATAGATACAAAGGAATCCAGTGTATATTCACCCATACCAAGGCTCATCATCTTAAGTGTTTTCTCAGTAGCAACTAGAGATGTACTAGGATCAACAGAAGGTTCATTGTGAGGAAAAAAAAATTCAGCAATAGTAAGAGCATTAATAACAATAGTATGGTCTCCAGGAATCACAACTTCAGTTCCATAGTACAGGAATTTGATGCGCTGATGATAAGTGGAAGGAACAGCCTGCATGTCATGGATCCAAGGATGACCCAAAAGAATGTTATATGTGAGTGGGATGTCCAATACTTGGAAGTTAATATCTTTCGTGACAGGGCCCACTCAGATAGGCAACGTGACAAGACCTTTGGAAGATCTTTCCACTTCATCATAAGCTTTTATAGTAATCTTCTTTTTACAATCCACAACAAATTCTGACAAACCCAATTGTTGTATGACATTGAAAGAAACAATATTTAACCCTGCACCATTGTCTATTAGGACTCGATGAACTCGGGTATTGTAGACTAGAACTTCAATGTGTAAAGCTAGATTATGCAGGTGAGCAATAGATATGTCATCTTCTGCAGGAAAGGAGAGAGATAGCAAAGATGAAATGTGATTGACCATAGCCTGGAATCAATCCGGATCAATGTCATTGGGAACACACGTTGTACATAGAGCCTCATCAAGAATCTCTCTATGCGAAGGGGATAACCGAAGCAACTCAAGGATAGATATCTGTGCTGGTGTCTTTTGCAAATGTTGGACAAGATCATAGCTAAGGGTGGCTGAAGGAGCCACTTGTTTAGAAGGCAAAGCTTGTTTGGGAAGATGAACTACCATGTGTTTGCAAGACCAACTTTTGCTTACCATGATTGGCTTTATTATCATCTTGAGACCTCATCATTAAAACACTCTCAATAGGCTCTACCATGTTGATCATAGGCATATTAGAAGGATATGTGTAATTGATCTTTGCATCATGATTCTTCTTATTTGCTTGAGAAGTTTCCCCCTTATCATGCTTAGGTAGAGGATATTTGAAAGCTATGTGATCAAAAATTTTAGTTAAGCCATCAGTGGAGATTGTGCCATTCTCAATAAGATCCTCAATATCATCCTTGAGCTTAAAAAAATTATTTGTCAGATGTCCCTTGTTTTTGTGATAATGGCACTAATGATCCTCTCTCCACCAATCAGACTTATTTATCAGATCTCAGTTACCAGGTTTATCAGGAAGCATAAGATATCCATTGTCAACCAAAGTCTTAAGGATCACATCGTAAGGTTCTACCAACTTGGTATAGACTCTCTTTCGAAATGACTTCTTAGGCTTATCTGCATATTGAGGTTTAGGAGCACCGTGAGCATTGGTAGCTTCTGGTTTTTTTTCTACATAGATAGCGTTGGAGAGATTGAAAGCAGGCTCTTTAACTTTAGGAGCATCAACAACCCCATCATTAACAACATACTTGTTTTTATTCCAC
This sequence comes from Chamaecyparis obtusa, assembly GCA_027943335.1. Taxonomy (NCBI): domain Eukaryota; kingdom Viridiplantae; phylum Streptophyta; class Pinopsida; order Cupressales; family Cupressaceae; genus Chamaecyparis; species Chamaecyparis obtusa. Next base: position 232,019 of record BSBK01012186.1, read on the forward strand.
GGTTTGTTCTTGTCTTTGCCATTGCCTTTAGCATCTTTATTAATAACAATATCCCCTTTTCTTATAGCTACATCCTCAATTCGATATGCACTTTCAACCATGTCATTGAAAGAGGAGAACAGTTGCTTCCTTAGATCATAAAATAGCTTAGGCACAAGTGTGTTGATGAAAATGTCAATCTTTTCTCTTTCAGGTAGCGGACAAGGATATCTAGAATACAATGACCCCCAGCATTGCAAGTAAGTTGAAAATGGCTCACCTTGATGTTGTCTTAGATTACCGAGATCTATCATGGTGATAGGTTGTTGGATGTTGTAAGAATAATGTTGGGTAAATCATTGAGCCAACTCATCAAAAGTCTTAAGAGTTGGTGTCAATTTCACAAACCATTCTAAAGCTTGGCCTCTTAAGCTTCGAGGGAATAGTCATAGAAGAAATGTGTCTTCGTGAAGAAATTTCATGCTAAGAGTGTAAAAGTGATGCACATGGTCATGGGGGTCACCATTTCCATCATACTTGTCATATTTGGGAACCTCAATATCCCTAGGAAATGGGGCCATGTATAGACTCCTATCAAAGGGAAGAGCACAAATTGATTATACAAAAGAGACCTTTGGAGGCTCTCTTTCTAATGCCATTTGGGTAAGGCGTTGATTTGTCTGACGCAGTTCTTCTTGAAGGACTTCCAATTCAGTTGGTACTCTTTGTTGGACAATTTGTCTGACATCATAGCCGAGAGGAAGCTTGTATCCTCTAGAAGTCATATATTGAAAATATTGATTGCCATTACGCTCTAAAAGCTTATGCATCATTCGTTGGGAGACCACATCTTGTTCAAATCTCATAAGATCCTCACTAGAAATCTCATCATCAACCTCTGCCTCATGTTGAGAGGGAGGAGATCTAGGAGGTGAAGAAGGCATACCAAAAGTGGTTCTTGGAGGAGATCTTGGTGGCGTGTTGTTGCCATTGTTTCCATTAAAAAGAGATCTATGCTCATGATTACTAGTCTCAGGTTGGTCATGAAATGTCCCTCTATAAGCCGTGCGCCTAGCAGCATCCATCCTTTGTTGATTATGTTCCTTGTCTAAGCATGCTTGGTTATCCTTATGCTCAAAGTGTTCTTGCAAGCGTTGAAATTTTTCTTGTTTAGTCAAAGTGAGTGAGACACTATCTGTGTTTTTGGGGGTCTTGAATGCGGAAAAGAGGAAACCTCCTTTGTACCATGGGGTAGCCTTAGAATCCTCAGATTGGTTAGAACTATAACTATTGTTGCTAATGGGCACTCATGAGCATCTAGTGGGAGAAGGTAACTATGTATAATTGAACGGAGGATGACTCTCCTACTCAATTTGAGACTGAGTTGTAACCGGCATGAAAAGAGATGTTGGTTGACTAATAGAATGAGACAAAGTTTCTCAGATATGAGATAAGCAAAGCTAATAAGGATCACTTGTCAAAGTAGAACAATAGAGAGATGGCTTGTCAAAAGTGCTCAAGCACTTACATCAATCAATTGACTAAAGCCGAGCAGCGAGCAAGAAGCTCAATAAGCAAGTAGCTAGAGAGATAACCGTGATGCGACAAGTGATCAAGAGTAGCATTTGTTAAGCTCAAATCCAATAGTTTTAGCTCATTTGTTTTACTCTAGAACAAATCTAAGCATGTAGGCAACAAGCTAGCTTTAGGTAAGAATAGAAAAAGATATTCTACGAAAGGTTAAAGTGCAAGTTTAGCAGCTCTGAATTGCAGCAATGACAGGACATCAGAAAGATTCTAGGTGATACTTTCTAGGCAGACAGGGTGATACTTCTCAGTTAGGTGATACTTCGCCTTATACCAGGTGATAGACCTCAATATACTAGAGCGATAGACTTCAGGCAAAGCAAGCGATAGACAGCAGGCGTGAACTATCGCACGATATTTCTCAGTAAGGTGTGCGATACTATTGCAAATTTGTATGACTTTTTGACCAGTGAACATAAAAATATCATTTTTGAAGTGTTTTGATCAAGTTCAAAGGTTGGATAGTGTAATTTCTCAATTTGACAAGCAGTAACAGCAAATAAAAGACAAGTTTGCAAACAGTAGGTGATCAAACATGTCATAAAACACTTGGAAAAAGGGCAAAAGCAACCTTGCCAAGACAAACACTTGTGATATCAAAATAGAAAACCTTATGAATGCTATCGTTTTGTTTGAATGTTAAGAACGTTTACACTAGTATAGCACAATCAAAGATAATTCAAGAAATTACTACCTAGAAGGACAAGGCTCATTACTTAACAACTTGGCCCACAACTTGATGTCCCCTTGCCTCACACCAAGTGGTTGCCCACAAGAGATATTGGCGTTGTCATGGAAGTGTCAAAAACACAACCAAAGGAACACATATGGTGAGTATCTTGGGGTGATCTGGGTAAGTCCACTTGGACCAATCCTTGCACCAAGAAGCTAAGCAGCTAAAATAAGGTGGCCTCTAACTAATAGTTCATAGTAAGGGCTTCCATTCATAACACCCCTCTTTCTCCTCATAAAGGACTAGGACCTCGCGACCTCAAGAGTACCTTAAGCATTCTTGCTCAATGCTTTCCCCATGGTCACAATCCCATGAGCTACTCACATCAAGAGAAGACAAGTGTTATGTCTACCAAGGTTTTGTGTCCTCGATAGCCTTGAGATTATAGTGAGTTGGAATCACTTGCCACCAATGAAAATGATGACAAGGTTGTCCCCACTTGGGTCATTCCTCTTGATTGCTCAAGAGCAGGCCCGCTAAAATATCCTTATACTAAACAAAAAGTGGATTAACTCTTGAGGTTAAAGGTTTTTTGTTCACCACAAGGGTGAAGAGCATACTCCCCTATCTCAAGAATCTCTCCCAAACACACCAAGAAAATATTTAATTACCCCCTTGCTTTCAAAATCCCAAGATGGGTCAAGATTTCTGTTTCACCACAAGGGTGAAGAGCATACTCTCCTACACCTCAAAATTCCTACAACAAGGTATTAAGTGCCTATGAAATGAAACAACTAGTATATGCCGCACTCAATAAATAAAGCAATTAAACAAGCACTTGATTTGGTTTTTATGCTTAGGGCAGCCCTGCAAAAACCATTAGTAGCCCTCTTTGACATGCATTCTTTTGGCAAAATATCTCAAGCAAGTGCACCTACAACCACAACTTGTTAGCTCCATAATGGTTAGCACATGAAAAATCAAATAATCTGCATGTAAAATAGCTAATCAAATGATAAAATCTGAAAATGAAACCATCATGGTTGGATTAGGCTCGGAAAGACCTTTCCAATGATATATCACACTTTGATTTTCAATACCATTTGCAAAATTTCAAAAAAAAAAAAGGTGCCCATTTTCCAGAGTAGCACGGATTTGAAAACGCTGGAATTTTCAAAAAATTTCAAAAAGATAGCTAAGAACCCGAAACTTGCAAGATGGATTAAATAACTCAAAAATAGCTCACTATCAGGTACAGACACTAGTATCACGCGATACTTCACAGTAAACTGGGCAATATTGTTGGTGTAATTAAGTATTTACTAATTACACTTTACTTAAGTTTACTTAGGATAATGCATTTGCATAGTAGTTTGTCTTTGTGACACTTAGGAGTTTGCATTTCATTTTAGCACATGGTTAGGAGAATCTCCACTTTAGGTGTCATCACATACCTCGTTGTGTGTGATATCCACCTTTAGTGCTCTTATCACATTATCATCCTAATCCAATGCACATACTTTATTGCATATTGGAGGATGATCCACCTTTGGTGGACATGTGATTCCACCTTGTGTGGGTGATATCTTATCATCTCCTTATCATGTAGTCTTATTGCATTGCCTATATATTTAGGCACTCTTACATTGTAAAATTAATCATTATTTCTATTACCCATCATTTGATCATTATTGAATTCTTCATTTGATCATATTGTCTTGTCTCTCTTATTTGTGCTATCTCTTGAGCTTCTAGATCTTGGCTTGTATTCTTTTCCTTAAGCAAATTCTTACATGGTATCAGAGCTAAAGGAGTCTTCATTGCATAGCCATTGGAGAGCGAATCATTGCTTCAACTTTTGGAGGGCCACGAACCAAATCCAGGATCAACATTTTGTCGGAGCATTTTGAACAAGATTGGACCTCACCATTGCATCTGGGTGGCTGTTTCCATAAATTTTGACTATAAATTTGCCTATATTAGGCAAAAGTCAAATTTGAGGCAATTTTTTTTGCAAATCGAACCCCTAAGGCCGATCTGCAAAATTGGAGCACTTTGGACCAAATCTGACACTGCCATTACGATCAAAGTAGCCAAAAACCCCAAGATCCACTATTCATTCACCCAGATCAGATATCGTTGGTCTCGGAAGAAAAATTCTCCCTCCCTGCCTCGTCGTACAGATTTCAGCGCAACACAGGTACGATTTTATTTTTTAATTATTTTGCTGTGTATTTTTCGTGTTAATTAAAAATCAAATTTTTTTTTGAAAAATTCTAATTATTAAGTTGGGGGTGTTTTTTGGAATTTCGTTTGAAAAGTTTTTAAAAAATTTTAAAGCCCGCAGGCTTGTGCATTGACCGCACCATAGTGCGGTACTACACGGCAGTGCAGTACGCACTGACAATGCGGCACTACACTGACAGTGCAGTCGCACTGTAGTGCGGTACTGCATTGACAGTGTAGTACGCACTGTGTGCGGTACCCGCACAGTGCTGTACTGCACGACAGTGCGGGGAGCCCCTGAAAGGGGTAAAATATTTTTTTTAAAAAGTTTTTTTAATATATTTTTTTTAAAGGTTTTTTTTAATAAGTTTTTTTTAAATAAATAAAAACTTTTAGATATGTTTTTTAATATGTATTTTTATTTAAAGTTTTTTTTTAATAAATAAAACTTTGGTTATATAGTTTTTTTAACTATATTTTTTTATAAGTTTTTTATTAAAACTTTTATGTTTTAATAAAACATTTATAAATGTTTTTCTTTATTAATGTTTTTAATAAAGTTTTTTTAAATTCAAAAAATAAAAAAAATTTCTTGTGTCTTTTTACTTTATTTTTAATCAAGTTTTTTTGGAGTTTTCTAATAAATGTTTTTCTTAAACTCATTGGGTTTTGAAAAATAAAATATTAATAAATAAGCAAAATTGGGAATATTTTTTTTCTTTGCCATGTATCTACCTATTTTGCAGCGTCATCCAACCGGCAGCAGGAGGGGGGCAATTTTGTCCCAAAGACTTCCTAGCACAAGGCCAATAGGAGGACACATTTTCTGCAGCATTTGACAGGGCATCCTTGGTGGCTTGATCTTTCTCATGTTTCCAACTTTGCATTGTATTTGATGTTGTATGCTCTTGCATGAGCCATGTTGTACACGCACTATCATAAAGTGCCACATTTTTTTGTATCTTGTCATTGATGACACAATTGATGTAATCCCTATGTTAGTAGATTAGGAATATCATGGGACTTGGTTCTTGAAAGTTATGCTCTAACCAATCAATGGATGCACGACACAAAAATTCAAGTATACATACCTGTTAGTTGAGTACCCATGGTGCTTGCAGGTGTCTCCATGCCTATCTCTATCATATCTCAATGGGCATTCCGTCAGTCATTCTACATCGACATTGGTACTTGAATTTGTCACACTTTGACATTCTTGGTGCAGCATTGGCTCTATTTTCTTCCTATGGAGGAGCATTGGTCATCATCTTGGACCATCTTTGCAGGATATTCAACATTGAGGGGGGGCTACTTTGTCTCTCTATTTCTTTCCTTTGGGGGGATTCTTTATTATATTCTTCTCTCTTTTTGGGGGAGGGCTTTTCCCATGAGGTTTTCCCTCTTTCTCCACTTTATGAGAGATTGCATTGTTCTTGCATTTTGTACATGGGTACCTAACATGGCCTAGTAGCCGGGACCCATCTTGCATTGTGAGCTTAAGTGCATTCTCCTAAGTTGCACTTAAGGGGGGGTGTTGGTGTAATTAAGTATTTACTAATTACACTTTACTTAAGTTTACTTAGGATAATGCATTTGCATAGTAGTTTATCTTTGTGACATTTAGGAGTTTGCATTTCATTTTAGCACATGGTTAGGAGAATCTCCACTTTAGGTGTCATCACATACCTCGTTGTGTGTGATATCCACCTTTAGAGCTCTTATCACATTATCATCCTAATCCAATGCACATACTTTATTGCATATTGGAGGATGATCCACCTTTGGTGGACATGTGATTCCACCTTGTGTGGGTGATATCTTATCATCTCCTTATCATGTAGTCTTATTGCATTGCCTATATATTTAGGCACTCCTACATTGTAAAATTAATCATTATTTCTATTACACATCATTTGATCATTATTGAATTCTTCATTTGATCATATTGTCTTGTCTCTCTTATTTGTGCTATCTCTTGAGCTTCTAGATCTTGGCTTGTATTCTTTGCCTTAAGCAAATTCTTACAGATACTTTTCTAACTGTGCGATATTTCGCTGGACACCAAGTGATACTTCGCCCAAGACCAGATGATATTCTCTACTATAGCCAGGTGATACTTCTGACAGGCGATGTATCACACGTGCATACAGAGGTATATCACGCGATACTTCTGGAAAGTATCGCACGACAGTCTGAGACAAAAAAAATAAAGACTAAAAATTAAGCTAAAAACTTGCCAAAAAATTGACAGAAAATGACAAAAATGCAGAAAAGGAAAGGACAAAGCTAGTCTACTTTGCCCCACAGTGGGTGCCAAAAAATATGTGTTATAATTGTGTCACACTTCTATGAATCATTACATTCAAGAACACTCAAGAATGAGGTCTCAAAAATCAATCCATAGCTCCCTAGTCATGGAGTGCAAGGTTTTTTAAGAATGCTCTCAGCTAGAGCTATTTAGCGTATAACCTTGCTAGTAAACCATGCAATGGGAGATTCAATGAAGACAAGGGAAAGAATGCCAATATCCTCAAGAATCAAGAATGAAAAATGCAATGCAATGCTATGCTAGAAATGGAAATGCAAGCTAAGCTATGAAAGGAAATATGCAAGTATTACAAAGCCTCCTAGTTAAACTAGATGAATTAATATTAAAGCATAAAGGAAACTAAGCTAAGAATGCCATGAAAATGAAGCTACTATGTAAGAAATGAAACTATGATAACATGTAGATGCAAAGCCAAGAATGCTTCAAATCTTCAAAAGCTCCAAAGTGACCTAGAAATCCTGCAGCATAAAGTTAGCATAAAAAGTTGGGGATCTCTAGAATGAAGAAGAGAGCTTTCCTTTTATAAGAAATGAGGTGAAATGGACCATTGAGATTAAGAGGCAAAAGACTTAATCAACGGTGGAGAAAAATGGAAGCTTGATCCTTGTGCACAAATATCCTCCAATGAGAAAATAAGAGTTGACTTTTGTGTCCATATGAGACAAAAAGTGCTTTTCCCTTTTTTATAAAATAAGAATAATGCTTTATTTGTGCAACTTAGGATAAGAGGAAAAGTGGGGGCTTTTTATTTATTAAAAGGGGAGGAAATATTCTTTTTAAATAAATAAAAACTTAGGATAAAATGGTTAGCCCATAGAAAATAATCGAATAAATGATAGAGCTAGGATTTGATCAAGAGCAAGTAATTTATGATTTAGCAAAAGGGGCTAATAGTCTAGGTGACCATTTTTAGGTGTATACAGATCTAAGATCCAATGGTGGTCGCATGTTCGCATGGAATCTTTCAATTTCATGCGATCATGTGATAGCCGTTAGATCCACTTTATTACTAGGTCTCTGGCGGTGGGCCCTCAGGTTGTGACATGTACATTTTTAGTGGCTAACCGGGTGATGACAAGGCTATCGGTAGGTTTGATGGGTTAGAGAATCTGCAGAGGTGCCAGTTGATCCATGATCAATGGCTGTCGCATGATCTCATGGGATCTTCCGATCCCATGCGATCATGTTACAGCCGTTCGACTCCCTCCATGTGTTTTGACCGATGTTGTCATGGGTCTAGATTACTTAAGACAGTTGGTAGTCGACGAAGATCCAATGGTGGTCGCATAATCACATGAAATCTTTTGATCCCATGCGATCATGTGACCACTGTCCGATGCAAGGTCTAGGTTCTCTTGACTTCTGAGGTGTCGATTGATTGTGACGTGCTCATTTTCTATTGGCTCTTGACTAATGATGTGGCCTTTGACCTTTTCAAAAGGGATTGCAATATCTTTCATGGGTTTCTTGCTGGTTTGTTGGTCGAATGCGAGGGCACGGGTAGCTCAAAATTGATGTTTTCAAGGGTGGTTGCAGTTGGAAAGGTGATGCTAAGATCTAGGACAGCCGTTCAGTGGATTTTTCCTTCTGAGAGTACCAGATTTGATAGTTATGTGCTTGAGTTGCAAGGAGGTTGTTGAATCCAGGTTGCTTGTCTGCAGGTTCTTTTCAGTACAGGGATGGGCATGCAAAGATGAATATCTGATTGGCCATGATTGTCCAGGATAACATTTATGATCAGAGTTGACAAATTTAGGGTTTGTTTTTATCATGTAAAATCTTTAACCCTAGTTAGGGTTTTGGCTCCTGCCTGTGTGCAGGAGGAGATGTATATAATGTTTTTGGGGAGCTTTTGAAGCTCAAAGTTTACATTTTTAAAAAAGAGTTTTTCTCTTTCTCAGAGTTATCTATGGCATTCTTTCTACCCTCTAACTTTTACAATTTGTGATCTTTCATTGAAATTTCAGATTCAATAGAGGCTATCCGTGGTATTTGTTCTACCCTCTAGTCTTTTTCCTTATCTAGATTTTCTCTTATTGAGTATGATATACTGGCTTTGTTGAGAGAAATCTTGGAGTTCCATGACCCTTCTTTCTTTCAGCTTAATTGGTGTACTATTGTGTTTGATCTGATTTCAGTGAGTTTGTGGGTATACTTTAGCCCCCTGTCATTTTGTCTCATTCCTGTGCCCCTTTTGCTAAAGAGAACATTTGCTTGTAGGTCACAGTCTATTTCTTTTGTTCAGGCCTCTCTATGAAATACTTATGCAAGCCTATTTAGAAAGATTGTGTTCTATTAGATTTGAGAGCCTTCATGCTAGTTTGGTTAGTGTATTGTATTCATTTAATTTCTATGTATCACCTAGTAGGTAGTTTGCTTTCAGTCATTTCCTTTTCAAACACTCCTTCTATCCCTTTCCCTCAAAAGATTTACTTTTCATGTCAAGAAGCAAATTAAGGTGATTATCCAAGAGGAACTAGCCTATAACCTGGAGGTCTCATCTCAGTTAGCATAGGTCCCACAACCTGGAGATGATTCCCATGTTATACTAAGTTATCAAGACCAAGAGAGCTTGAAACAAGGGTGCAAACTTAGTGTATAAACAGAACCATCTTTTGAAATGCCTATAAAGATAAAGATAGAAGTGATGGACATCACACCTATCACTCCCATGTCATCAACAACATTGTTGTCAAGTTTGACTCCTAACATTACAAGCTTGGACTCTTGGGGAGAAGAAGACCTAATCAAGATCACTATCCTTGCTATGGAGAAGGCCAAGGAGAAACAAGTAATGAGAAATCCTTTATTTCTTGAGTCAGTCAATATCCTGAATAGTCTATTGCTAGAAGAGAAGAGGTAACAAAAGTGCATTTTGTGGATGATGTCAGTATTATCCTAATAAGCTTCAAAGCAAACTTTTCTTTCCCTTGAAGCATCTACATCCAAGGTGGTAGAAGAGAAATATCATAAGAAGAGATTCAGTGATCTGGTAGGGAACTTTTCACTTGACCTTAGCACTTTAAAGGTTGGTCAAGCTTTGTTGAAATACTTTGCAGCCAAGGGAAGAAAGATAATAGCAGACTGCATGAATAAAGATAATCTTACTACAGACCTTGCCAAGAAAATCAAAGAAGTTGAAGCTATGATGACAACTATGAGAAAATCAGTATTGCATCCATCACAAGATGTGAATATGTGCAATAATGTCTACCAAGGACAAGTGGGATAAGATTGAGAAGGCCGAGATAGAAATAGCCAAGATAGGGGCTAGGAAGCACAATTGAGACATGCACTTGCGCCCTCCTTAGATGTGCTAAATTAGAATATCAAGGAGATCGATGCCACTATGGTGACATATGATCAAGGTCCAAGTTCAGATTTGGAGAAGATGGAGAAATTGACATATGCTTTGTGCACCCATCTCCAACAGTCAATGCACTAACTATGTTTTGATAGAAAGAGATTGAAAACCTCCTAATAGCCTATCCAGATGTATTAACTATTTAAGTACTTGTAAATACATTTTTTGGGCACCTTTGTCATTAATGTCAAAGGGGGAGTAGAGTATAGGAGGGAGAATATGGAGCTATGTATATGATATAAAGAGGAGTAGAGTATATAGAAGAAGGGGGAGATATAATTTAGTATATATGTTAGAAAATTTTGTATAAATATACAATTAGTAACTTGGCCATATTCCTTTGTTGCCATTAATAAAAAAGGGGGAGATTGTTGGAAAGTTGACTATACTGATATATAATGACTATGATTTAGTGCTGTCATTATGGGAAAAAATTCATATGATGGTATGGAGTCAGCGCAAGTACTTAGAATATCAGAATTTGGTTATGTATGGAAGACTGGACAATTTGCAGAGCACTAGGTGAACAAAGCATCAGCACACATGCGTATGATTGGGTCTTCGCATGCACCCTTGAAGATAAGCTTGTTGATATGTAATCATGATAAGTCTAAGAGAGCATGATTAGATGATTCAGTATGATGAAGATACAACCAATTGAAGTGGCACAGATAGTAAGCGACAGAGAAGAACAGAGCATGGAGCTGACTGTTGGTATTTTGACTAGCGGTTATAATATTGTTTTGTAAAGGATATGCACCTATTGTTTTTAGGTTATAGACATGGTAATATCTTTGTTTGTTAACATGCTTGAACCAATTCACTTGAAGCATTGTATGTAATAGATTGAAGGCCGACCTAGTTCATAGTTTTGTTTGCGCATATAAATAAGACATGCACCCTTGTAATTAAGCATGGAAGTTGAATAGAAAGTAGATAAGAGTAGAGTAGAGGTATGTGAAGAGTAGTTAGAATATTGCAGTGCTTTAGAAGAACCTAAAGCATAAGCACACAAAGGAATTAACCTGACAAGCAGTGTCACATCAGTGAGTTCACCTTGCAGATATAGTGTGTATCTGAGATCCAAAAGTTTGTAGCCTTCACCCACTTGAGTAGTGAGATCTAAGACACATGTCCCCCACCTTTTACAGGTTTAATTATAAAATACTCCTAACAAGATCTGACCCTTCACCAAGTCATTGTACTAAAAGCATTGTAAAGATCAACTCCTAATATGGTTGCAAGATCTTCTAATAGGGATCATAAAACATATATAGATAGATAGATAGATAGATAGATAGATAGATAGATACATGTATATATACATATATACATACATACATATATGTACATATACATATGTATGTACGTATG